>VZTX01021385.1:65873-111623 GCA_013400915.1 Pardalotus punctatus | reverse complement strand
TATATATATATATATATATATATATATATGATATATATTAGATATATATGTATATATATTATATATTTATGTATTTGTATTCCCGGGTATTGTTTTTTATATTATATTTACAATTTTTATGTATTGTTAAAGCTGACAACAGTTCTCTCCATAAATTCCCATTAAAATTGTTTCAGAAAGACTCTGATTTAGCTTTTGGTTCACACTTTTCACCTTTAAAGTAACTGTGGAACTTCTGCCAGAAATTAATTTTATCGGAGCACAATTTCCAAGTATTTGAGGTTATTTTGCCCCAGAAGTGTTTGGAGTTTTGGGGAGTTTTTTAGCAGCCCGTGCAGTGCAGCCTGTCCTTAGGGAATCTCGTGCCTTGGGGGATTTCAGGAGTTTCGGAATTCTCAGCCCCCACAGGCTGCTCCAGATCCTGCTCCAGAGCTCCACCCGCAGCCCAGACAGGGCTGGGATTCCAGAAAGCCGGGAAGAGGCAGAGATGAGAATTTGATGACCGAGTTGTTTCAGGATTCAACTTGGAACAAAATTTTGCCACCAAGACCTGAACTTCAGCTCAGGTACAAGTTCATTGTTTCCAAAAACAAATTACTCNCTTCAATTGTGACTAACAATGCAGTAATAGGCTTGGGTTAAACACCTCAAAAGAATTAAATACACTAAGTTTTATTTTATAGCATGCAGAATATGTCCATTTTTGAGAGAGCAAGATAACATCTGAGCAGAGTCCAAGAGAGCTTTCATTTCATATGAAACCTTGACTGGCTAAGTGCACAGCCATCTTTTTTTTTTAATGTATATGTGCAAGACACTATTCAGTTTTCTCTTGTGTTTATTTTTTCTAGCCCTGGCTGTGTGTATTTTTTTCTTGGAGACACTACAATGTACATTTTAAATATGTAGTTATTATTATTATCATCACCATCATCATCATCATCATCATCCTCATTAAAGCCCAAACTGAGCAATTATAGTATATATATATATATATATATATGNTTTTGGGGAGTTTTTTAGCAGCCCGTGCAGTGCAGCCTGTCCTTAGGGAATCTCGTGCCTTGGGGGATTTCAGGAGTTTCGGAATTCTCAGCCCCCACAGGCTGCTCCAGATCCTGCTCCAGAGCTCCACCCGCAGCCCAGACAGGGCTGGGATTCCCAGAAAGCTGTGCAGAGGCAGAGATGAGAATTTGATGACCGAGTTGTTTCAGGATTCAACTTGGAACAAAATTTTGCCACCAAGACCTGAACTTCAGCTCAGGTACAAGTTCATTGTTTCCAAAAACAAATTACTCATTTCAACATTCTCCTACATTCAAGATCCTTTCAAGGCAACATGGAAATAATTTTCTATTAAAAAGCAGATAGGAAAATCTGAAATGTCCATATTAGGAGGTATTGAGTCAATAAGAGATAGGACAATGTGAATGCATTTCCCCACTTGTTGTCTTTTAAGCCTTTGTAATTTCTAACAAAATAATCATTCTTCTTTTGCATCTCTTTGACCAGAATATATGTCTTATAATTATCCTAACCATATTTGCAAAGGTTTTTCACCTCAAGCAAGTCTTGAAGAGAACCAAAAAGGCAGAAGTAATAAATTCAGACTCCATCTCATTGCACAGCCTATGTGAAATGACACTGTCTTACTCAACAGTTCACTCTCAGACCTTTCTACAAAAGCCACTTAAGGATTCCCTGTACTTTGGAGTGTCATCCTACTCAAATCAAAGCTTTTGCCCAATTTCATTTAGATTATTGATATCCATCCTAAAACACATGTAATGAGCTAATCCTGCAGCCATACTGAGTGTCTGTTCTGTGGGTTGACACTGCGAATCCAATATTCAGGTTTTAAAGACCAATAGAAATGGATATTTGTGCAGAAGCAAAGTGAGAGGTGTGAGACAGGATAAAACAGGAGGCTGGAGGGGGAACGCTCTGCTCAGACAGGCAGGCCTGGTTAAACATGAAGGACAGGGACATTCTAAATTAAAATTAATTTTCTTTCCATGTGGCATCTGTGCAGAAACAAAACCAGAGGAATTTCCTTCCAAGATCCGCTCTGTACATCAGGAATAACCTGGTTTTCCCATTATAGTCTTCCTATGTAAGAATTAAAAACATGTAATAAAAAGGATGTGGGATACGAAAGAGGCAAAGGATGCATTACACAACACTAATTTGTATATCCAGTGAGTGAACTTCAGTTTCTCATTATGTGTGATGAACTCATCACAGCCTTCCAGGATCTGGAGGAGCTGCAGGGAAGATGGAGAGGGACCAGGGAATGGCTTCCAGAGCCAGAGGGCAGGGCTGGCTGGGATCTTGGGAAGGAACTGTTCCCTGGCAGGGTGGGCAGGCCCGGGCCCAGGGTGCCCAGAGCAGCTGGGGCTGCCCCTGGATCCCTGGCAGTGCCCAAGGCCAGGCTGGACATTGGGGCTTGGAGCAGCCTGGGACAGTGGCAGGTGTCCCTGCCATGGCTGGGGAGGCACTGGATGGGCTTTGAGGTCCCGCCCAACCCAAACCATTCTGGGATTTTATGATCCTGTGGGAGTATTTTTTGGGGTCCAGGGGACCCTTTATTCATGTAGAAGGCTTTACAGAATAACACCATCCAAGGGCAGTGCTGTGCTTGTCCCCAGTCTGTCCTGAACTTGGTACAGAAAAGCCAAGGAGCACAGGAAAGAAATGTCTCGTCAGGATATTCCCACTTCCTGCAGCTCCTGGTCACCTCTGCTGTGCCTGAGCCAAGGCTGTGTCACAGCCCCCAAGAGCTCAGCAGGGCCTTGCTGTCTGCCCTGCTGTTCTTTGTTCCATGAACAATGGTTAAACATGAATATTTTACCTTCTCAACTCTTCCATTAGCCAGCTACTGGAACAGGAAATTTGCATTCCTGAACAGGCACAGCTGGAAGTAATTTAAGAAAGATCCTTCAAAAGAAGGGAAGAGAATTTAGGAAGCATATGGATTCACAGGTTTACATGATAATCAACAAAAGCAGCTCTTGTTCCTCCTCTTTTGCAGGGAGACACTTCACACTCCAGGCAGAGGGAACATCCCACAGTCTCCCTGCAGGAAGCTTTCTTTCAGAAATTATTTGCTTTAACTCTGAAATGCAAGGAAGTCTATGAAAAAAAATACACAACAGCTTGTCAGATGAAACTGGGGTAGGGACCCAGTCAGTTAAATTCACTTATCTCACACACTAGTGAGAGTGATGGGTCTTCACATTTTCCTTCAAGCTTATTTCTCACAGTCCTTTAATTTCTAAAAACTGAGGGTATTTGGAAGTTGCTCTGAAGTCAAGAACAATCAGGGTAGAAAGAGGCCTGAACTAAACCATGAACTGAGATACAGGCCAATGCCAAAAGAGGCGAAACGGTGGTGAGAAAATTCATGTAACTGTGCATGGAACAGCGACACGCAGAACTAATCCCAGATATTTTCTGTATGTCTTCTTGATACCCATAAATTAATTTGAAACCTAGTCAGGAAGTCTTCACACCAAACCCTCTTTAGAATTATTCTTTTAGAAAAGCTGGATCTGAACAGGAACGGAGCGTTGTTTGCAAAAGGTGCCTTTTGTGCTCAGACAGGACAAGGATTTCCCATGCTGAGCTGTGCCCTTGCTCAGAAGCAGAGGAGCTGAATTCACCTGAGTGCTGCTGCTGTCCCTGTCACATCAGCTGCTGCGTCCCTTCCCAGCTCTGAGGGCACCACAGACCCCCATCCCACAGGGATGTGCAGGTATTGCTCCGTTTGGCTGCCAGGAAAAAGATAATTGCCATTCAAGGACGTTTTCACAGAAATGAAGCATCTGTCAAGCAGGACTTGGGTGAATTGAATGTAAAAATTGTGAATGAGTCAGCAAGACAAGGAGCTTTAATATCCTGGCGTTGTACTTTTTGTCCTACACAATTCAGGTGGGCTCATGCTACCTTGGACTCTGTGAAAATGACAGTGTTTACATATTTATTATCTAATACACTTCATCTGTTTCTGTGTTAAACTTAAAACCAAACTGGCCACTCCTCTAAGTGGGCAATTCTCACCTCTGTGGAATCACAGTAACAGCACAACTGAAAGTCACAGAGGATTGAACAATTAAAGGTATCAGAGCAGGCGATACAGCTATTTTTAAGTCTAGTTTCCCATACTGCTCTACTTCCACACTTTTTACCTTCTCTAAAGCCTTTTAAAAAAACGGACTCCAGAGACTTAAAAGAAAACATAAGCAAATAAAAGACATAATTTGCCTTACATAGAAATATAGCATCTCTATATGTTTCAGAATGTTTCAAACCATTCAAACCACTAAATTCTTCTCCTAACCCAAGTCAGTTATATTGAGCTCAGTGATATTGCACAAAATATCAGAGAAAGAGTGCAAACATGGAATTAATCACTCACTCACTAGAATAAGGAAAATAGGAACTTTTTTGACTGATTATATTCCAGCTGTAAACCTAAATATTAGAAAAATTCTTACATTGCTTCAGTGCTCCATTGCTGTGAATTTTCAAATGATTTCCTGATGTTTTAAACAAGAAAGGAAACAGAAGGTGTAGTATATGTTGCAAAGTAATTCATGCTAAAAATTAAGATTACAGCATTTTTTTAAGGTGAAGNGAGGGATTGGGAGCGGATGATGTCCGAACTCAGTTCACCCAGTGCCGATCCGGCACTGCTTTTGCTCGTGGCTTTTTATACTTTGATTATTAAAGAAATTCTGTTTAATTATAAAATGGACTGATTCATTTATAACAGAAGGGATTCCAAATACGTCCCTTATCCAACCGTGCTGTACAGAGATAGGAGGATGGTCTGTGTCCTACTGAGTGACATCAGGACCTCTGGCCAAACTCTCTGAGGGATCACTGCCTGCAGAAATGATCCCTGTGTCACACAAACACTGCAGACACCCCAGAACCAAGGCAGCAGCCCTGGAGATGTGGCACCCGTCAGGATATCCACCCTGGGCTGCAGGACTCACCTTCAGCCACTGGACACCTGCTGCCAGTTGATGTAGCATGTTCCGCACATCTGGAACGCCTCTGGAGGAGCTGGCGCACTGAGCTCTGCCGCCCCTCAGCCGCTACTGCAGCTCTGCCTGCGGGGAAGGGAAAAGAGCGTTTGAAATCCAGAGTAGTGGTGGTTCCATAGTGAAAGGAATGTCAAATCCGGCCTATAAATGGCCACAGCAGCCTGAAGAGAGTCTAAAGACAAGCAGTTGAATTCTACTTATATTTCAAGGAAAAAAGTAATAAATAGACTTTACCTAGAATCACAGAATGGCCAGATTTGGAAAGGATATTAAAAATAACCCAGTGTCACCCCCTGCCATGGGCAGGGACACCTTCCCCTATCCCAGGCTGCTCCAAGCCCCATCCAACCTGGAACATTTAACAGACTCACTTTTGCTACAGTGCTCCCATAACTAAAATGCTTGAGGCCATATCAAAATTCTTTCACATCTTTTTTCTTTTTCTTTTTTTTTTTTTTTTTTTATCTATGGAAAAAATCTGTTCTGGGAACATTATCCAAGACAAGACACGCTGTAGTGAAAAAAGTAACAGCTGCAGATGCCATTAACCAGCAAGATGTGCTTTGAACATTTCTAAGTGCTATAAAGGCATATTAGAAAATTAGTGGGTTTAACATTATGATGGAAAAGGGAGTAGATTATTTTAGGAAGTAGAACTGCTACTACAGTAGTGGAAAAAATACCCAAGATAAAACATCTGAAGCAAAAAAAAAAAAAATCAAGTAAGAGGTGTCTCTGCCTCTAAGTTCATCTATAATTTTTTCAGTGATTATAATTCTTTCATAAATGGGGCAGGAAGTTGAGCCAGTCTGGACAAAGGGAGCAGAAACAAAAAGAAACCTGCTGAATCATTTCTCATGAGGTGAGGCAAGGCTTTCCTTGAACTTCAATTGGTAAGGTAAGGATGGTCACAGTTTCACAGAGCAATCCCCCATGTGTTTCTGACAATGTCCCCACACAAGTCAAATATGGATAAAATATAATTCATGTGACTGAATGCAAAGGAATTACTCAGTGAGATCTGTTGGTACCTACTGGTGTAAACACCGCATTTCTGAGGTTCATCTGAGTCCTTGACAGACACTTCAATAGCCCTAACCGGATTCTAGGATCCATTCTAGCCAAGGAAATCAGGCTAGATTCCCCAGTACCTTCAAACTGATTAACTGAAAATTTCTAGAACCAATTATTTAACAATAGCCTCTGTAACCTGGGCTGATAGATCCAAGTCAGTAATTTTCTGCAATGTTTAATTGTTAAAGATGCCTCATCTGTATAAATCCTTCATTTTATAGCCACTTTTCACCCCCATTAAACCAATCAAGTTTTAATTGCAAAAAAAACAGTTCAGCAGCAGAGGTCAACTTTCAGAGTTCCCAGCAGAAGTGTTGAAAAGGAAACAGCCATTGACAGACTATTTTATATTCAATATTGCACAAACATATTTTACCCTTGCTCCACCAAAGGAAGAAATAAAGTCACCAAAGAGGCTTCTTGGCTCCTCAGGGCTGCAAATACATCGAGTCCCTTTTAAAAATTGGGGATACATGTGCTGTGAAAACACATTCCTAGAAAGTGCCCTTTGCTAAGGTTAAGCTCTGTGGAGAGATGATTTGGGTGGCTGAGCCGCTAATAGAAAAGCACTTGGTTTGTGAAAGTACTCCACACATCCATGCTGTGGAGTACCGATGGCACTTTGAAATATATTCATTTTGCAAGTAATTTTTTCCCTATAAAGGACCCTTTCGAACGAATTCACAATTCATATGAATGACTGAAAAGACTGAAACTGAATAAAGTCCCTCATTTTGATCATTTGCTCGGTATCTTTACAGAAAACATCTCTATGGATAACTTTGCAGCTCAAGATTCCTTTATGCCCAGGACATTTGCAGTTGCTTGGATAAGGACTTCTCAAAAGATCCTCTAACATATTCCTGCCATCTAATTTTTTAAGCTCTTCTTTTGCTTTTAAAAGCATCAAATATTTGATAACAGACACTGCCAGTGCCCCAGCTGACCTGCAGCTCCTGTGTGCTCACCTGCAAAGGGACCATGGACCAACCATGGAACCACAGAATGGATTGAGCTGGAAGGATCTTAAAGAAGAATATATAATAAATAATAAATAATAAATAATAAATAATAAATAATAAATAATAAATAATAATTTCCCTGCCAAGTACCGCCTCTATTCTTCAGTTAAACTGCATTTCAACAGATACCAGGAGCCACAAACCAATATTTTTTGCCATTATTAGAAGTAAATAAATCTTCATATTAATATCACAAGCAAGGAGAAACTCCTCCAGATATTAATTTTCATTAAAAACACAGTTTAAGACTGCTGCGTGATTTCCATCCTTGTGACTGCAGACAGAACAGTTTAGCTGATTAATTGATGTTTAGATACCTATTTATTTCCTATTGCCATTTCCTTTATCGGATGCCTATTATTTACTGTATAACGGTTTTATTTCCTAATTTTCTCTGCAGCTGAATATGCCTTCACTAGTTCTAATAACTTTATAACACTTACAAAAGAGAGAAAAGCCAACCCCCCCCCAACTGCTGTATTTACAGAAGGCCGTTTCCAAGTCCAATTAAAATTACAAGGAAAAAAAAAAAAAATAAAAGGAAAAAAAAATCCATTAAACAGTTCCAACGCTCCAAGTAGATTTGCCACAGTGGTTCTTTAAACCACACGGCCTTAACAAGACTTTTTGGGGCTAAAGAAGCCCAACTCCAAGAGTTTGGAAATGTGGCTGGGGAGAGGGGAAGGAGCCCCCGGCCCATTGTCACTATGGCAATTATTGCACAATGCCTGATGTGAAATGGGCAGTGCTGGGGCCGAGGCAGCGGCTGAATCCGGCATTGTCCTCGCACGATAAAAAGATTTGAGAGTCTGAAAAGCAGAGGAACGGAATCTCACAGCTTCTTAGAGTCCCCTCTGAAAGGGCCATTGTAACATCATCATAAATCCCGGGCTCCCCAGGCACTTGACAACTAAAGCAGTGGACAATAGAATTCTTGTGTTGGACAAAACACTCCTTGTCTGCCAAAGGGCTTATCTGCTTCATTTACAAATGTCTTTCATTGTACCAAAATAATTCCCTATTAGAAAAACTATTAGGAACAGCACTAAATAAATATTCACAGCTTTGTGGGCAGTTTGGCAAACTGAATAAACTGATACAATCGGGGCGCATGCAAAATATGAGATTTACGAGGAGGAAACCCAAAACAAGCCCGAAGATCTGTTTATTTTCATTTTCCCTTTTCCTGATACACTGCACACACATTTGTCCCTCTAAAAAAGACCCAGGTACATCACTCTAATTAAAAGAGATGAAAAATATTAGAGAACTGCAAAGATCTCAAATTGGAGCAAAATTGTATCCAATGTAACCCTAAAATTAAATATTTCCAGACCAGCATTTACAGAAATAAACTTGAGAACATATCTAGGAGTTTAATGAAATAGAGACAAATTGCTCACCATCATAAAAGGATTTAAACTGTGGGTTTATAACTACATATGTTTAAGTCCCACTTACTGAGAGATCCAAAAGCATCAGGGAACACTTTTTGAAATGAAACGGTGCCAGATTTTTGCAACTCTTTTCAAGCCCAATGAGAATTCTGGTAAATATCACAGAAATGACGAAAGAGACTAAAATATCCCATATTTATGACACTTCAAAAAGCATTTCTAACACAGTTGGAACTCCATTGCCTCAGGTTTCCACATAAATGGTTATTTGATTACAATTTACTAGAGGAGTGCTTATGGAAAGACAACTGACACCACACACAATCATTAAAGAAAAACCCTAATCATCTAAATTATTGCTCAAGCAAAGAGTTCTGACCATATTCAAAGTGCCAGAGACATCTGTATGGCTGAATTAAAACATGAAGAAGTCAAAACCTCTTGACTGAATTATTGATCATAAACTACTTATTCAAATCCAATATAAAAACGAGAATTTACCCAGCCCAGGCAAATGGACAGAGCGGCTGAAAAGCTTTTTTCCCCCTGTGATTAATTATTAGAAGGCTACCAAAAATCCAGGTATTCATAACCTGCATATTAAACAGATTACTCATATTAAATATTCAGAATGTACAGAATAAACAACAACAACACTGGTAAAATAAAAAATAAAATAAAAAAAAAAAGAGAAAAAAAAAAAAAAGAACCTAACATAATTTAAAATAAAAGTGATGCAGGTTTGAGCTCACAATCACAGAGGTTTAGGAATATGTGAGCTTTCCATGGTCCTATCATGAATTTGCAGTCTGGCCCTGCCACATATCACTTAACCTTGGAGCCATTTCTGAAAGTGAGCAAAGGCACACTATAAAACATTTCCCCTCTGAAAAACGCAGTAATCCATATAAAAATCAGAGGAAAGAGGCTGGAATTCAGAGCTCCCACACGCCAGCTGAGGATCTCTACTGTTTGGGTGCAGAGCTTCCCCATTTTTTCTCTCACTTCTCTCCTCAGTGAATAATTAACTGTTCTAAAGATGTAGGTATAAGTTCTGTCTTGAAATAAAGTTTAAATTCGACTTTCCCAATGCCATTTTTTGGTGTTTGCTGTTCTGTGCTGTGCACTGCCCAAACTCCCCTTTCTCCTGAAGTTGGCTCATCTGTATAAATATAATTTGCATGAAGTTATTCTGATCATTTCTGCAATTTGCATTTCAGGAACACAGCTTCAACAAAATCTGTTTCCTGCCAGCTCTCTGAGGTTTATTCCAGTTCCTACTACATGGCACAGCACCACACCATATTTTTATGTAGCGTAATCTCTGTTTAGGTCTGAAAAAATGGATCTACGCTGAGTTTGAAGTCTCTCAGTGCACAAGAGGGATTTAACCCTGCTGGAGCACACGGATCTGGGGGCCTTGACCAGGCTGGGTGTCCTTGGCTGTGTATAAATTGCTCCTGCAAAATAAATTGCTCAAGCTGTTATCTGAGCAACTAAACAAGTTTGTGCTTGGAATCACCTTGCAGGAGAATCTTTCTTTTCCCACTCTCTACAGGCAGCCAAGGCAGGTAATGGGAATCCCATGTGCAGCAGCCAATGGAGCAGCGCAGGATAATTTAAGTGGGAAGGGGCTCTGGAGGTCACCTGGGCCAAATCCACCGCTGAAATTCAAATCCACCACCAAATTCAAAGCTGATTTAGGTTATTAAGGCTGTCACTTTATTAATGTCCACAGCTGACAGCAGCAGCATGAGTGAGGTCTCTGTGTGGACGGGGACACTTCAGGACTTTCCCAGCTTGTGCTGAAAGATGGCCACGAGCAGGGGAACAGAGCAAAGGGTGAGGAGTGCACCAGGAAGGATGGAAAGGCAATTTGTACAATCTGCCTTCTCCATCCACATCCAGTGCCAGGGTCTGCTGGGAGCCAGGGTAAATCATTGATTTCAGAGCGTGGGGAAGGATTTCAGTGCGCTGGGTTCACCCCGGGCACTGCAGCAGCCAGGGCTGTCCCTTGTGCTGGGCAGCAGAGAGAGGAGCACAACTTCATCTCTCACTGCCCCTCACCACCTATGAGAAAAGGAACAGTGCTCCACAGCACTGCAACCCTTCAGATTATTTCTCTTTCCTTCTGCTTCTGAGGTAGGGAAGTGTTAATGGCTGCATCCAGCACACAGAGCTGCATACAGAGCTCCTGGAGGAGCTGCTGTCAACCCAAGATTCGCATAAGAAGCCTGACAAAAAATGAGGCTTGAAATAGCTTTTGACTCAAAAAGTTGTACCATCCTGCACCTCTGCCCAGAAGGAAAGGAGCTCTCCACTTGAGGGGGATGCTTGTGCAGGACACACAAGGGAAGGACCAAACACAAGAGCGGCAGAGAAGCTTTCGCACCAACAGGGCTCGGTTCAAAGCAGGTTAACAGCCCATTCCTCTTTCTTATGAACTATTCTGACTTTATACTCTCCCCAGATATTTCCCTGGCGTTCCCATCCCCTCTCCATCCCTGCTGCTGAGAGCTGCTTGCAGTGCCACAGGCAGGGAGCAGGGGAGCCCAGCTCTGCCAAGCCCTGCGCTCAGAAAATCCACCCACCACCCTCTGAGCTGGGAGAGCACAAATCAGGGCAGAAACCACACTGAAAAGCAGAATAGCTGTGTGCTCTCAGGAGAGACAAAACCACATCTTCATGCTTTGCAGAATGCTAACAGACTGCAGGCTAAAGCCCAAATCTGCCCTGTCCGAGCCAAATCAAACAGCGGGACAGCAAAGGTTCCCGTGGGCTCACAAGGAACAAACGAGCCCCCTCCAAAAATCCCTCTGCAATCACGAGTGCAGCTCCTGTGCTCACCCCATACAAGATGACTTTATCAGCTTTTTCTTGCTTTTGGGTCACAAGGGCCTGCAGGCAAACGATAGGCCCTGGAGGATGAAGTCTGTAGTAATTATCCTCACGCTGCTCCAGTCCCGTCCTATCCAGGTACTGCAATACAAGTGGATTGGGAGGCCTGCAGGCAGGTGTGTTCTGTCATTTTAAATATCATAAATCGAGCCCTCTGTTTCGATGTTTCCAGCTTCCCTGAGTTTCCTCTAAAATCTAAATTTGGAAAGAGTGGATCCACAACAAGCAGCTACAGCCTTTTTGTGCATACATGCCTATATATATATATATATATATGCACGTAAATAAATATGAACTAAAAATGATACAACTTTTCCATGCTTAAATAAATATTTCTATGTACCACATTGTATAGAATTCAAATTACCTATATGTAGGAAAAGTACTTCATTTGTACTCTAAAACTTGACTTTTTCTTTTTGTTGTCCAGCAGATTATCCTAAAGCTGTGTTCTTGAGCCGCTAGCAGTAAAAGGCTCACATATATTCTCTCTTGGAAAAGCATATTGTACATGCAGAGCATACCAAATCAGTTCCTGCCCTTGCAGGAGGCACACAGAGCTGCTCTAAAGCCTTCTGAGTCACGCTGGAGCTCAGCTTCCACCAGCAGCAGACGTCAGACACCACGGACTGGGAGCTTGTCAGCACTGAAATATTTTTATGGCAAATTTTCCCTACGGTTTTGTTTTCTGGTTTGCTTCCTCCCTTTGCCATTTTCCTATTTTTTGGTGTTTTCTTCCACTGAATGTGAATGGCCAGACCCTTCCTCTAGAGCAAATCCGTAGCAGAGTCTGTCTCCAGTAGCATTTGGTGCTCTATTTATATTATCTTTCAGGAGGCTGCTCTCTATTTCTTTCCTCTGGCTTTCTTCTGCTCTCTTTTATCAATCTCTTCTAGTGACCTGAAAAGAAAACCTAAAAATTGAGAGCCACTGAAGTATATGCTGAATGCCCCCATTAGTCAAGCTGTAGGGGACACTCAGCACAGAAAATAAATTCAACTAACCTTTGGAAAAATCTTTATATAAATGTTCTACAAAATCATCCTGCTGGTTCCAGGTCCACTGGAGACACCCAAGGAAGAATAATTCTGGGACATCAGAGACACCATAAAGGAGAATAGCTCTGAATCTGTCCAAGAGACTCAAGAGAAACAGAATTCTTTGGTCTCAGGGACATTTTTTCCTACCTTCTTCCTTTTATTAATAAATAAAGAAAAGAGGAGTTGTTCAAAGTCACCACAGAGATCTGATGTTTCTGAATTTCTGTGTGCCTCATTCAACTCACTGGATATCTCTGTCAGCCCAGGAAGACTCATGATTCATTCTGGGGAGCCTATTGCAAATCCAGCAATGACTCTTCAAACATCTGTAAACCTTTTAAAAAAGTTTAATTCGGTCTTATTTCTGGACCAAATACATCCCTTTGCCTATTCCCAGTCTATTCTCCTCCCAGACTCCCAGGGGTCATGGCTTGTCTAGATCTGGGGAGGGTGGCAGGAAGGGAAAATGGGAGTAAATTCATTTTAGGTCACCCGGAAGCCATTCTGTCTCTGTCTTTCCTGCCTGGTTTTTTCTCATTTCCTTTTGTGTTTCCTCAAAGGACATTACACAGTTGGCTTCTCAATCGAGGGCAAGGCAATGTCAAACACATTAATTTGGCCATGAAACAGTCTTTGAGCGTTGACAAAAGACAGCTTAAAAAAGTGCAAGCGGACAAGATAAACATTCCTGATTTGGAAAAAAAAAACCAAACCAAACCAAACCCCAAAGCTTCTTTAACTGGTAAATTTCAGTTTTCTCTACTGAACAATACTGAGCAGCTGATGTTTTGATACTGCCATTATATAATATATTTGAGGATGTAATACATATACACATGTATATTTTTATAGATATTATATATATGTATACCATTTTTAAGAAATGGCCATTAAACACACAGCTAAATATCACTGAGCAAGAGCATGGAAGGTGAGGAAGGACTATGAGTATTTCACAAAGCCTGCTGTGCAATTTTACTCACAACTAATAGAGCTTTCCAGAATTTCAGCAATATTTATAGCAAGGATGACATGCTTTTCCATCACCTATCATTTCAGGATGTCCCACTCCAGAAATTACAACACACTTACATTTTTATGGAGTTATTTTGTTATTTGGCAACCTGCCTTCCTATCTGTTTTTGGAGCAGTAACACAAGCCCATCTCTGGATTTCAGCTGCAGCAGGTAATGAAGTGCTTGTCACACTGAAGTTCACAGCCAAAATGAGCCACAATAGTTGACAGTATTAATATTTAACATTTGTCTGCTCTTCATTATGCCTCCCAAATAGCACCAAGGCTTCAATTTTCTGTAGTGTAATTATTATAAGCTACAAGCAAGTGCATTAGGAGATTTCTCCCAAACAAGGGGTGTGAAGTAGAAATTCACAAAACCAAATAATAAAAGAGCAAGTGCTCTGCATATTCCAGAGAAAATGCACAATTAGGGAGGAAATCCTGCTGATATCCATGAGTGATATCGCCTGATGGAGACAGTCCTAGGTGCTGTAAAGGCACTTATTTAAATAACAATAAATGAGCTCCTGAGTACCACTGGCAATCATCTGCTAGACTCACATTCAACCAACAAGAAGATGTATGGATGAACATATAAGGATCACATAAAAGTAAAACAAAAAAGCCAAACAAAACAGCACAAATAAACCAACAAGGCTGAAAGCTGACAACTCGTCTCCACTGTTTCAGCAGATTTCAGAAACACAGCTGCTCTCTAAGTTTGAGTGGCGTTTTTTGGGACTCAGCAAGGAGTGCCCAGTGTTAGCACACCTAGAAAAAAAAGGAAGATTGTACAAGGAAAAAACCTCACTGGGAGCTGGGAAAGGGCTGAGCCTGGAGCAGAGGAGGCTCAGGGGGAACCTTGTGGCTCTGCACAGCTCCTGACAGGAGGGGACAGCCGGGGGGGTCGGGCTCTGCTCCCAGGGAACAGGGACAGGAGGAGAGGGAACGGCCTCAGGCTGGGCCAGGGGAGGCTCAGGGTGGGCAGCAGCAGGAATTTCTCCATGGAAAGGGTGCTCAGGCCTTGGCAGGGGCTGCCCAGGGAGCTTTGCAGTGCCCATCCCTGCAGGTGTCCAGGGAAGGGCTGGACGTGGCACTCAGGGCTCTGGGCTGGGGACAAGGTGGGCATCGGGCACAGCTGGGACTCCATGGGCTGGGAGGGATTTTCCAACCTTAACGATTTTAAGATTCCATGATTCTAATTCCTAACAAAAATCAAAGATAACTTTATAATAATGAAAAGAGTCACTTTACCAACTCGGCAGAAATGTGACTCTCCCCAAAAGCACAGAAAAGCCTGTTTGCCAAAAGCTTATCTGACACAGATAAGTGCAATGCTTTTCATACAGCAGCAACATTTTTCCTTCTCAACCGAATTGGACAGGGCTGGAAGAACATTCCAGGCCATGAGTGAAGCCTTCTGGGTGGCCTTGGGCAGCATTGCTGGGAGTATCTACACATGCATTGCTGGCAGATGTGAGCTCTCCCTGCCCGAGCTCCAGGCTGAGCTGGAGCTGAATAAATGTGGTGAGCACAGCTCAGCGTGCCCAGCCCAGAGGGTCCTGCAGCCAGCAGAGGCACAGAGCTTGTGATCAGAGCTGAAATTCAGCCCTGGCTGGGTGATAAACAGGTCTGTGTGGCTGAGGTGACATCTGCCAACCACGGGCTCTGCTCCTCAGCTCCAGGGGCTGCACGTGGCAATGAAGGCTGGACGTGGGCATGGCACAGGCAAGGTGAGCTCATTCATTCTCACAACCAACATGAAGATGCTCTAAAACCAGGATGAGGTGGCCATGTAATGATTTCTTCAGGGTGCCAACCTTTCTCCATAGGTGTGCTGTGGAAGGGAGCCAAAGCAAGGCTGTCTGCACACTTCATGTTCAATTTGGTGAGCTCTCCACTCGGAAAATGCAAACACACCCTCGAGTCTGTGCCATCAGCTCCGGGCTCATCAGGCTTACGGGTACTTGACAACTCAATATGTCTAAACAAACCTGTTTTCTCGTTTTCAGATAGTGTCAACCTGAGTTATCAGGAAACAAGCCCCCTAATGAGATTACCTGGGAGTGTGGATAACCCAGCTTCAACACCTTGCTGATTCTCCAGTCGCAGGAATGATAATTACACTGCAGCCCTTCCTAACAGAGAGCACTCTGCACGCTAAATTATGGCTGAACGTTTCACAAAATTCATGGGAGAGGTTTCAAATGGCAATAATAAGCTTCCCCGCTCCCTTTTAAAAAAAGAAATCTAATTATTCATTCTGTCAATCTCATGCAAGATGTTCATTGTTTTTACATTATTGTTTTCTTATTACTGTAACTGCAGTGCCCAGAGAAAAAGAGAACATGAGGAATAAACCACAGAAATTCCACTAAATGTTGAATTTTTCCTTTTATAGTTTGTATTTTATTCAAATGCTAAGCTTATGCTCTTATTTTTCAGGGTACAGGAACTGCCCCAGCCACAGCTGAGAAAATAAACCTCAGCAGTCCCCCACATCAAGACAGTATAATTTTATGAGCAGTTACATAAATTACCTTCCAAAATACTTTGTGAAGAAATATCTTGTGGTATTGAGAAACACACACTGCTGTAACTCAAAAGGTCAGGATTTCATGGTTTAAAGCACTGCACATCCACAAACACAGTACAATGGGCTGAGACAAAAATGACCAAAAGCTGCAAGTTCCAGAGCAAGGTCTGGTTTTTCATCAGAGAGATAAATCTGGGTGAGAAGCCAAGGCACAGCCCCACGCTGCTCTCCCTTATCTGTGTGATAATCCACTTTTACCCCCGCCGGCCTGGGGCAGCCCCAGCCCTCGCACCCTCTGAAACACAGAAACCTGCAGAGCTGGGCTGATGGACACAGATGTTCCCAGTGCCGTAGGAACAGGCAGGAAAAATGCACATTATCAAAAGGTGAAGCACAGGCACTTGGAAGCGGAGCTGTTGAGCTCGTTTTTGCCCTTCTGGTTGCTTTGTGCCTGGGAGATTTTCAGTACTGGCGTTACCTCAGTACAGCACAAAAGTATTTCAATGAATTAAAAATAATAATTGAAGGAAAGAACATTTACAGGGAAGACGAAAAGTGATCCAAAGCCTCAAAGATATTTTGGAACACAAATTCTATTGGAAGTCTAAAGATTTTATACAATTAAATCACAGTGACTTGGAAAAAACTTGAGATCCTGTGCACTTGGAGATCCTCCCCCATACTAGCAAAACTCAAGCCTTCTATTTAACTAATAATAAACCCACATCTGCAATGAAAGTGAAGTGTAACTGTTCAGCACCGTCCAGCAAATGTCATTTATTTTAATTATCAAAACCAGAGCCTGCATTGGGTTTATGCCCTAAAGAGAAAACTTTCCCAGCTGCCCCAGCTCCTGTGTGTGCAGAGCTGCCTGAAAATCCTTCAGGGCCATCCCCAACCCGGAGTGGTCCTGGACCCACCACATCTCACCCCACCTGCATTTCCCACCTGCCCTTCTAGGAACAGCCCGTGGGCTCTCCCATGGCCCAGCGGGGCTGGACAGGACCCCAGGCTGCCTAAACCCAGCTCTGAGCAGAACAGAGCAACTCGAGAAACAGAAAGACAACTTTAGCTGTCTTAAGGAAAAAAAAAAAAAAAGGATCCTTAAGAATGAAGCCAGCAATCTTGGAAGAGCCAGCAGGCTCCCATGTCAGCCATATGCCTTCATATGTCTGTTCTGGGGGAGTGTTACAGCTCCTGCTGTTCCATTCTTCACTTTTTAAAGAAAATGTTACAAGGCCACAAGGACTCACAAACATTTGTTGACATTTCTTCTGGGTCAGCCTTAGGAGGCCTGCAAGAATTTAAACATATGGCAGTATTTAGCTGCATGAGGGAATGGGCTGTTTCGGAGAAAAGCGGTATTTAGTTGCAAAACATTTTAATCCACCATAAAGGTTTTAAATTTTTTGGCCCAGATCCCAACTTTTCCTCATTATAGTTTTCACATTATATTTTTAAAGCAACAGCAGCTTATCCGCTGAGCTGGTATTGAGAAATACTAAAATACTTCACAGTGTTTTCTACTGGCCTCCACGAAAATTATATCTTGATCTGGGCTTGCAGATGAAACAGATTTGATGTGTGCTTATATTTAAAAAGGGGGGAAAAAGAAGAAATAAGTTGAGTACTGAAATGAAGGTTATTTCCTACACCTAAAGGACGCAGCACCTTTGCACTTTGAACCACATGATGAAGCTAATCAGGTTTCCAGCATGTTTCAGTAGTAGCACATATGCATTTGCAATACAGAAAAATGGCATTTCCAAGGCTTTGTGTTGTTCTGCAGCTCCCACTGCTCCCAGTCAGCTCCAGCAAAGGCACAGAGGCTCCCTGGCTGACGCTCAAAAAAATCCATTGCACATCAGGAGCTGAGCTGAGACTCGTCTCAAATAACGTAAAAACGGCAGTGCTGCATTAAAACTCCCCAAAGGCACGTGGGGAACACACCTGAGCCAGCTGCAGGGCCAGGGCAGGAGCAAGGCAAGGTGCAGCCTCTTCCTCCTTCACTGTCGCTTCCTCCAACACCAAGCTCACGAGAGCAGCTTTAGGGCAGATGGAAGAAAGAAATTCTTCCTTTCTTCCCTGGCAGGGTGGGCAGGCCCTGGCCCAGGGTGCCCAGAGCAGCTGGGGCTGCCCCTGGATCCCTGGCAGTGCCCAAGGCCAGGCTGGACATTGGGGCTTGGAGCAGCCTGGGGTGGTGGAAGGTGTCCCTGAGTGGGACGGGATGAGTTTTAAGGTCTCAAGCTCAACCAAAGGTCACAACCAAAACAGCTCCTGCCACTCTTTTCCCTTCCATGCTATTAAACAGGCCACAATTGTGTCTATTGTCTGTGTAAATATGGTCTATGGCAATACTGTATATGTAAATATGTAAATGTTGTATAGCACAATATTTAGGATGAGCACTTCAGGCAGCTGAAATGGAAGCTCTTGCACAGAAAACAAGGATGCAAGAGTCACTCTCTGGTTATTTTTTCCCAAACTACAGAGCAGACCAGGTTTTTAAAAGGAAGATCCGATCCAGAAATTATGCTTTTTCTGAAATGTTCTGTTCATTAATATCTAATCTAACATATGAACTAACATGAACCAGGAGTGGTCAAACCCTTCTGGTTTTGAACAATATTTTGGAGCCTCAGAGTGAACCCAAGATTATTTTGCTGAAAATATTTGTAAGAAATTCACATATGAATGACTGAGATGGACAGAAAAGTTTTATAGGAATTATGACAGGAATACAAAAATTGTCTAATTCTAACAAGTCAATTGCACAAATAATTAAAACCTCTGGATGAGGAAGATTAAAAGAGAGAGGCAGCACTTCCTTGGGGGTTCCTCAGCTTTGGGTGCATTACCTGTGCTCTCAGCCAGATGAAGGAAAGTTCCTTACAGGTCTTATTTTAACTCAATTACACGCTGGGAAAGCATCAAACATTCTGAAATTTAAAATGAGTCAGAGGACAAACTTCTGTCGTTACAAATTTGTGTGGACATCAAAAGGATGTGAATAAAACTTCAAGGTCAAGTTACTTTTATCCAACTTTCATACTCTCAACCAAACTGTCATCCAAATTTGGTTAGAGACGTTACTGTCCAAAATGTTGCAGACTGTGCAGCCCTTAAGAAACAGAGCACGTTCCATCTCGTAAAGCTTTGCAAAAAAAAAAAGTTTTTATAATCTTGCTAAAATTAAGTTGACATTTCCTGAAAGTTACCCACTTACATTTAACCTTTATCCAAAACTGCCTTTTATTCTAAACTCTTCTATAATAAAATGCATGAGGCATTAAGGGAAGGTAAAAGCTGAGTTTCAGAATTCAGTTATCAGCCAGGAAAACAAAGGTTACTATGAGAAAGTTCCAGCAACTTCAGGGGAAACAAAATTTAAAAATCGCTGATTTTTAGTCACCATATAACAAATATTAATGCTTAGAGAGGGAGAGATTTGTACTTAAAGGCTGAATTGGACAATGATAGAAGATTCTGCCTAAAGAAGTTATTGAATGGTCTGAAGAATCTGGTGACCTCAATGAAAATAACTGTAAAGTATTAATTCAATGTTCATATGATTAAAGAAATAAAAACTAGAAGCTGAAAATAAACATTCTAATGCAGTAATGCCCAACCTTGCAGCTGAATTCCAAGCTTAAGAATTTGGGAGCCAAGTGAATCAAAAGATTTATCAGCAGCACAGGAAAAATAACAAAACAATGAATAAAAGGGACCACATGACTCGTTCAGACATCATGGAGAAAATGGCATCAGAGACCTGAATGCACCAGCTTGCAACAATAAATAAAAGGTTAAAAGGAAGTTTTATTTATTTAAAAACCATCAGGAAGACAGCTGCAAACTTTTGGGTGCCTTCAATGGCAAGAGTGGACTGACTTAATCGAAAAGCTGAAAATTCTGAAGAAATTTTTATAATGATTTTTTTCTACAAGCACTTGGTGTTAAATTGACGCTTTTTCAACACCATGATAGTGGGCGAGACACACAAGTCCATTTCTGTCTTTGGGTAAGGAAAACAATGGAAGTATTTTAAGTGCACCAGTGTGAGGAAAAAAGGCTTGTGAGATTCTTGAGTCCACTGACATTTCTGAAGCAGAAAAAAAAGAGATGGATTCAGTTCTGGATCTGGAGACAGCAAAAACAAATGCAAAAATATCAGTGTGAGCAGGGAGCAGTGAGGCTGAGGCGGGGGATCCTACGGGAGTGACGATTTCTGGGGGTTGCTCAGGGTTTTCTCAAAGTGGTGAACAGGGAGGTGCTGCTGCTTGATGGGGGATGAGCAAAAAGGGCTTTTCCAAACTGTATTTTGGAATTATAAGGATATTATAGTTTACGTCTCACCAAGGGACAAACCTCAGATTCATGGCTTGGATTTGTTGCCAATTATCAGGGAAGAAATAGGAAAAAACCTGCTTTCCCAAGAAATGGTACTTTGTCAACATAAGAATAAACACACTCACGTGTGAGGCATGTAACTACTGTTTTTAATTTCTCAAATGATGATAAAATATATAATTGCAAAGTTTTCTACAGATTTTTGCTATGGTTTGCTTTTCTGTTGTTGGTGGGATTTGTGGAAGCAGGTAGAGAGGTCAGGCAGACAGGCTTCAAGATGGCGAAGAAGAAGGTTTTATTTACAAGAAGTTCTTTTTATACAGACTAATAAACAAGTGTCTATTGGCCAAAGACAATCCACCCCCAAAGACCTATTGGTTATGGCTTGTACACCTCTAACACAAAACCCAGAGATTAAGAAAGAACAAGAAGTACAGTTTATCTATATGCTCCATGAGAGAGAAAGGAAAATTCTAAAACAGTGCAACTACATTTTTGCCATCTTTTTACCAACTTCATTTCTGTGATTTTATGGCTGAAAGCAGAACCCTGGATTTCACTGCTGTGTCCTACCCAGGATTGAACTTCAGCAATCAGCTGTAATGAGTGGAACCTCCCTGCAATCCCCTGAGAGCACAGGGTTTGTCTGCATTTAGCTGCCTACCCCAGCTGATTCATTCCTTTGACACGATAAGAAATTGAAGATAGCCTGATACACCCATGAGCCATTATAAAAGTTATGCAAATATTGCCAAAGGATCTATAAATATTCATTTCATATTAAAACATTTTGATCAAATTCACACACTTTCAGATCCTATATCAGCAAATGCTTCCCTGAATTCAGATTATGAAGTGCATTTGCTGAAACAGCATATTTTGTGCAACTTCTCAAAGCAGTCTTTCAACTTGTCATTGCTAATATTCCTGTCAGAACCCAAACTCAAAGAACTGCACATCCATTTAGGAAACTGAAGGTTATCACACATCACTTGTACATCACATCACTTGTACATCACATCACTTGTACATCACATCACCCCAGCTCAAAACGCACCAAACAGCCCACAAAAAAAATCCCCAAATAAACATGGTTCCACTAACAATGCATGTCAGTGACTTTGTACCAGGGGTCCAGTGAGGTGAGGAAAGTTGGTGACACACACGGATCCTTGCTGAATATTTTGCTGAAATTACCTAATTTCCAATTATTATGTTAGTATGTAATTATTGCAGGAACATACTGCAAGTGGAAAAGCCGGATGACCCTCATTTAATGAATTCTTGTAACAGAATAAACCAATCTGATTAAAAAATAAAATAAAAAATTCCTGGATGTTCCTAATTACACCAGATTAATACATTTTTCTTAGAATCATGGAATGGTTTGGGTTCGGAGGGGACCTCAAAGCCCATCCAGTGCCACCCCTGCCATGGCAGGGACACCTGCCACTGTCCCAGGCTGCTCCAAGCCCCAATGTCCAGCCTGGCCTTGGGCACTGCCAGGGATCCAGGGGCAGCCCCAGCTGCTCTGGGCACCCTGGGCCAGGGCCTGCCCACCCTGCCAGGGAACAATTCCTTCCCAAGATCCCAGCCAGCCCTGCCCTCTGGCCCTGGAAGCCATTCCCTGGCTCCTGGCCCTCCAGCCCTTGGCCATTGTCTCTCTCCATCTTTCCTGCAGCTCCTTCAGGCCCTGCAAGGCCACCCTGAGCTCACCCCAAAGCTTCTCCTCTCCAGGCTGAGCAATCCCAGCTCTCCCAGCCTTTCCTCCCAGCAGAGCTGCTCCATCCTCTGCTCATCCTGGAGCCTCCTCTTCATTTCATTCATTTCTCATCAGCTTTCCAAGAGTTTGTTTTGAGGCAGACTCTCGGTGGCACAACACACGGAGATAAGCTACTGAAAAATGTCACAATAAAAAACTACAACGAAATAATAAACTTTCTTTGCATGTGAGACGAAATGTTACATCCACCTGGTTTAATGTTAACGCGCACATTCTGAGGAAAGGAGAATACGTGACCGTTTTATGGCAAGTTAAGAGCATCTGTTTGGATAAACCGTAATAATCACAGTTAGAATTTCTCATTAGCTCCATCCAGTTGAAGGCCCAACACTTCTGCTGTTGAATCCAAACTAATTGTATCCCAATTTTTAACGATCATTTGCTACAATTAGCAAACGTGATGGCTGCCTCAATCACAAACATCACATTGAGGTTTTGTAATTCCCCCCACTTGGCTGAAATGGAGGTTTGGTCAAGATAATTTCCATGGATATGAGGCCTAATAAGATATATCAGCTAAAGCA
Organism: Pardalotus punctatus; assembly: GCA_013400915.1. Taxonomy (NCBI): domain Eukaryota; kingdom Metazoa; phylum Chordata; class Aves; order Passeriformes; family Pardalotidae; genus Pardalotus; species Pardalotus punctatus. Next base: position 88,930 of record VZTX01021385.1, on the reverse strand, counting down.
TTATTTTTATTATCCACCAATATAAATTGCTTTGCTGCTCTGAAGCAACAAACATCATGAGAGCAAATCAGATGTCATGTGATTTAAACTCAGATTTTAGTCCCACAAAATTAGGGAAAAGGAGACCAGCTGAGCACAAGTTCAGCTCATCAGAAGAATTATTAAGAGATGAAGCCATCCTGGTGTATTATTCTGCACTCCTGGTATGATGGGAGCAGAAGCTCAGGCTGAGAAGCATCTCTGCAGTGTTTAGCAAGCACTCCATGCTCCTTCATCACCCTTTAGTACCACTCCAAATAAACTGCACACAGCTAAAGAGTGAATTCTTCCTGTTCTTGGCAAGGAAGAACTCCAATTCAATAAACTGATATTAACTTTTTTACTGCCTTGCATTAAATACGTTTTCAGTACCAGTCTCAAGTCAGATTTTTCTCAGGTAATTTTTATCTGGAGATAAAACATCTTGTAACTGCTAGCTGTTTATCCAGGGCTCAGGATGAACCAGCTCCAGCTGGAGAAGGCAGGATGGAGTTCCCAGTGTCTAAGAAAAGCACAACTTTTTCTGGATGGTCAAAACGCCATTGCCAGGATCTCCTCAGTACAGCTGCTGTGCCAAGGCATCACCTGCCTTCCATCCCAAGCTGAGCAAGTTTTAAATGCCTTTAAATTTACGTGTTCCTTTAATTATCACAACCTTGAGTATCTTCTGTGCATCTGCACTGGTAACTCTTCTGTTTTGGCCTAATTCAACTTCTAAATCATAAATCCCAAAAGCAAAGAACATGTTTTTTTTTAAATTCATGTTTACTTTTGGATGTAGAGAAGGTGACACAACCAATAAAATCCAAAGCAGTCTATGAAATTCAGAACAGTAAAAAAAATATGGAACATAAAACATTGAGTCAGAACTCTCTCACATAATACACCGAGCGGAAAGCAAAACTGAACCCCATTTCTAGTAAATCTAAAGAAGGATGAACAAACAGAACAGAAAATTGCAGTAAAAACAATACTACTAAAAAAGTTATATTAGGATATATAGATACAATGTATAGTGGATGTATAGAGATACTCTATATAGAGTATCTCTATACATATATAATATGTATATATATATCTATATATCTCTATATAGAGATAAATATATTAGGATGTAAAATGCATGTTTGTTAAGCACTCTTCCCAGCCTACCAGTAGAGGAAAGATCTGGTGGCAGCCGATTCTCACCCTGTGTTTGTGCTGTGTCCCCACGCTCTGAACTCCCACTCGTGTTGCTTACAAACCCCAAGTGCTGAGGAGGAAACAACCCCACAAAGGCTCCCATGGAAAGAAATACTCATCTCCCATTTCCTGCACCTTTTCTCCCCTTGAATGTCTCCCTCCGTGTCCCATCTCTGCCCAGCAGCTGGAGCCCGTCCTAACCCACAGCTCCTGCCACAGCTCCCACCTAAAGACAAACCAGGCAGCGGGGCTGAGAACCAGCCCTTGGCACTGGCAGCTCCCTCGGTTATCTGCAATAATGGGGGATTTTTGCACAGCTGAGAGAAGCTCGAGAGCCACATGTGCTGCTGGAAAATGTCTGGGTGGGCAAGAAGCAAGAGGGCTGCAGTAGGGTCCTTGTGCAAGTGCTGTGGGCATAGCCAGAGGCACATCTGGGGCGGAGGTTTGAGAGCTTTCTTTACAGATGTTTTTGTCCTGCCCCTCCATAAACAGTCCCACTTTCAGACACAGACAGAAAAACACCACAGGCCTGGAGTAAATATGTTCTGCACTTAGAAACTTAGACAGAGAAAAATGGAAATGGAGCTCTGCACTGAGGATGGTGTCACACTGTGCATGAATTGCTCGCCAGCAATGTGTTGGGGGCATTTCCAAGCTAAGAAATGCTTCATTTTGCTAATTTGATGCTGATGCACGTGGTGAGCTCTAGCTCCTGCAGGCTCTGAACTGAAGGGCACTGCTGGTCACTGTTACACCCACAGGTTTTTTGTTTCCTGCACACGGCTTTTATGTTAGAAAAGTCCTCATCCATTTTAGATTACCAAGATTGGAAATTCTTCCTGGTTTGACAGTAGGACCTACCTCCCTAAAGGCTCTCGATTTCTAAACCCATGTGCAAACATAGTCCAGGAGGTGGGCACAGCCACCTGGCATGGTGTAAGGAGATGAATGGCCTGGATAAAGGCCATAAAAAAGGCATTAAAGGAATCCACAGTGGTAGGAAAAGAGCCCACATTTTTCACTAAGATCCCTCTAGATTAGCAAATGTGACATTAACCATATAGCCTATCAATCTTTTCTGCCAGTTTTTACAAGACCTTGAATCCCTTTTACTGACACCTGTCTGTGTTGGTGATAACAGTGTTTCTTTAAAATTGTGACTCTAGAAGTAATTTTTAAAAAATAGCAGTAACTCTAGAGACGTCTAAATTAACAATGTCTCACTTTCTCTGGCTCCCTGAAAATTTGGGTTCAGCCTGCATCAGAGCCCCTCCAGACTGACAACAGTGTAAGACAAAAAGCTGAGAAGTTTTTCAGCTGGCAAAACCCAAGTCATTTCTGCCATATGAATTTTATCCACGAACTGACAAAAGCATTCCTCTGCCAACACACGCTGTGCTTAAAATAAGGAGTGTTGTTGATACAGATATCCTGGCAGAACTATATCAGCAAACACTTTCTGCGGCAGAACAGGACCAAAAACATATCTCCTTCACGAGAATATTTTTTCTGTCTTTTTAAATTTTGAACCACAAAAAAAGCTTCAAACTTGGAGAAGAAAGTTTGGCGAAAATACATTTCTTTAAGAGGTAACATCTACTTTTGATGAAAGTTTTGTTTCCTGCCGCTGTCCTGACCTAACACTAATTACAAATAGTAATATTTTAAAAAGGAATTATTTCAGCCCTCTAAGCTGTAAAAGCCACCTCTATTCCCAGCTCCATGAGTCTGCTCTAGCGGCTTTTCCCTGTTCCCATCCTGCGGAACAGAGAACGCTACTACTGCTTTACTCCGAGCAGACGGCTCTCCCGCCAACTGCACGAACATTTCCGTGCTCCATACAAATTCCAAGATATCCATACATTCTCCTGGAGGGAAACAAGAGGCAGACAAAGAAATAAATTTGGCAAGTAGTGTCAGCTGAGTCCAACTGACACCACGTGGGCGTCAGCAGTTCCTCTGAAGTTCAATCTTCTGTCTTCTCCAAAGACAGATTTGCTGGTGCCTGAAAACTGTTACATGAGTCATTTACTAAGAATACTAAGGGATGGAATTAATTTTCCTCTGAATTAAGAATTCAAGGGTTTTTTTTTTTCTTCCAGGAAATAAGTAGCTAAAATTACAGCAAGTCTGTCGCTTTATGATTTTTGCCTGTTTTAGCATCTGAGAAACCATCACTTCAAGGTAGTAAATGTCCTTTCTGTTCTGCATAGAAGATTGCAACTGTTGGATTTCTGAGTGAGACAGACCCTTGACAACTTTATTCTAGAAGAAGCTGGAGAAAACAATAACAGTTCAAGAATAAGAAAAATGAATTCTGAAATTCTACATAATAGTATCTGAAGAAAATACTTGAAAGAAATTACCACCCTGTATTAATGTAATGTTCTTTCTTTTGAAAACCTTAACAGTTCCTTGGGATATTATTACAGAGTTCCATCTGAATTTTGTCTCATCCTGTGGTACTCTCACACCTCCTCAAGGAACATTTTACTACAGGAATAAAATATGTGCATTTCCTCAATTTAAAATAAGGAAACAAACCATCAGAACTGAAACAGTGATATTGAACTAGTTGGAAAGAACAAATGATATGCAGAGAACATCTTGTGAACTGATACACTTTGAAGAAGTTTTACAAAATTCATTTTTAAATGGTAAGGACAAGACTATGGATTTCACTAGACATCCATTAATCCAATATACACCCCTTGGTTTTCTCAGGCTCTGTGAGAATATAACAAACATGCAATATTTGAATGAGCATAAGAGAGATTTGATACAGAAAAACCACTGCAAAGAAAATTTGCCTTCCCTGAGCCAAATGATGGCAAAGAAATCTGAAAAGGGTAATTATAACAAATTCTACTCTTTTATGAGAATCTTTTAAGAAAAGTTTTGGTATTCCTTCTCTCTAAGGTCCCCATTCCAATGGTGTTTTTTCCAGCTGACTTTAGAAGGAACAGCTCGCCCCAGGAATTTGGGGTGAGGCGTTTCAGGACAGCCTGGTTGGGAGGGGTCAGTGCAGGTTCGGGTACACAAATCCTGTGCAGCTGAGTGAGCTGGGAGGGCTGGGGCAGCTTGATCTTGATCATTCAACAGGAGAAACTCTTCTGACAAGCACCTGGGCTCGGTGCCACGTGAATATCGTGGCATCAGTAATCCAGGGCTCTTCACTCCGCTGCCTTGAAGCCATCCACGGCCTCTCCAAGAGCCTGCTGGCACTATTGGCTTCTGAGCATATTAACTGCCTGTTTTGGTGTTTTACACGACATTTAGGACTCTCAAAATGTTGAAGGATGTAATTATGCTTGAAATCATTAGAATCACATTAAAAAAAATAAAAGAAAAAAGAAAATTAAAGAAATGCAAACCCAACAACAAACGGAGAGTAAACGGGGGATCCCTGTGGATCCCTGTAGATCCCTGAAGTAAGAATGCTGGAAAACCTGAATTGAGTTTGGGAATCCACTGCATGAGGCACTGTGAACCCTTTAAACCTGAGCCAGCTCAGCAGGAAACATCTCCTGGAGCTGAAGGGGATCAAGAATGTGAAAAGGGAATCCATGGTATGAGCATATTGAAAAATTGCCAGTAGAGACATGGGTTAAAAGAAAGATCCAGGCACCAAAAGGATGAAAGATGAAGCAACATTGGGGTGAGAATTTACAAATAAGAATTAACTTTGTGTCTGCCTTTTATTTCCCAGAGTGCATATGGAGCAAAGAGGATCTGTGCTCTTCCCTGCTCTGGCCCTGCTTACTCTTCCCTTTATTTCAGCTCTCACGATGGAGCCCATGAACAGCTTCTGCAGGATAAAACTTCACACCAAACAAAGATTACGGGTACATCACCTCCCTGATCTTTCCCTTTGCCTGCATTTAACCCTATTAACCCACCCTCAAAAGTCCTGCTGCCTTCCACACAAATATCTGCCGGCATTCCTTTAGTATCCAAGAATATACAAAGTTGCTTATCATCCCCTATCCCAATGCTGAAACTGCCCAAAATTCACTGAAAGCATCTCAGAAAAGAGAAACAAGAAGCTGTGCTGGTAACAATGCATGAATCACATTTGCAGTCAAGGGTCCTTCTCCCCACAGATCGTAAGAAATTCTTGGGAAATTTCTGGAAGGAGCAGTGATGCACATCCTGCGCTGAGTGCCACAGAGCAAAGCTGAGAGATAATTACCCTGTGAGCACCGAGCCAGTGCAGTGTGAAAAAGGTGCCAAAAATCCCAGAGCTGTCATTAAGTGCTGCTGGCTGCTTGTCAGCTGCGAGTGGAGGACAGCCCTGCACTGCTGATGGGCAGATGAGAACATACCTGAACACGGCAGGATATTTATAAAATCTAATCGCGCAGGGGAAAAAATACAGCCGGTGCCTCACAAAGACTTGTAGCACTTATTTCAGGTACATGACATCTCATTTTTCCTCTCGAGCTGGCAGTGTCACATTGCTGATCCTTCCCTGATTTAAAGCTAAGTTTCCAAAAACCTATTAAATGGGTTTTAATAGGTCTAAATCTACTGGATTTTTGATAGTCCTTGGATTGAAACAGGATCAAGGAGAGGAAGAACCATTAGTGGAATATTTTGTCTATTTGCAGCGGATTTGCTTCCTCTGAAAGCTGCCAACATTAACACTTTTAACACTTTCAACGTACCCTGTAAATATTAGCACTTAAAATAAGGGGTTTCTCCTTTCACTTCTGTCTTATCATGTAAATTATCAAAGGAGTTCCCTCTATGCACAATTGAACAAAAGAGGAGCAGCAGGAATTTCTAGGCTCCAGCACCTCAGGCAGGCAAAACAAAAAGACATTGGAAAGATGCAGCTCCTAAAACACCATCACGGGTAGGCTGCATACAGGTTTGAGTGTCAGAAACTCCAGATGTGCCCTGGAATAAGGAGAGGAAGTGGAAGGAGAAGGAGAAGGAGAAGGAGAAGGAGAAGGAGAAGGAGAAGGAGAAGGAGGAGGAGGAGGAGGAGGAGAAGAAGAAGAAGAAGAAGAAGAAGAAGAAGAAGAAGAAGAAGAAGAAGAAGAAGAAGAAGAAGAAGAAGAAGAAGCCCTGCATGATACCATTTAAAAAAAATCCCATTCTGTGTTCCAACAGAAGAAGAGTACAAATTGAAAAACAATCCCAGAGAGTGACCCGAGCCCGCCTAAATCGTCCTGTCCAAACTACAATATCTGAGTCAAAGATGAACCATCCCCTTGTTCCCCTGCCTGGATGCCAAACTCTCCCTCCCAGGGTTAGAAAGAAGGCGTGGTTGGTCTATAAATCACTCTAATCTTAGGTACTGCTCTAACTGGATTAACTATAGCCTTTTGCAGAAATAAAAGTGCTCCTGTTTAATTGTACATAACAACATTTACAATAAATACCTGCTATTTCTATGATTAATATACATTTTATTTTAGTGGCTGCCCAAGTTCTGCAGCTATTTCAAGAGACAACTCGCTAAACTTGTAAAACATTTTAACTTTATCTGATTTCTCTTTCATCTCTCACACTGAGTTGTAAAACACATTTTTCTTCTTCACAAAGAGCGCCACAGACAGAGATTTGGGCTGAAGCCTGATCTACATGACAGCTGCTGAAGCCACGGACAAGAAGAACTGTATCTGAAAGTGCAGGGAGCGGGCTGGGAGCGATAGCACCTGCAGCACTGTGAGTTGGGTTAAGATACATTGCCCTGCCCGTTGCATTTGATTCTCGTGGCACAGCAGGGAAAGTGCTGGTTAAACTTCAGCAGCTCGGATTCCCCTGGAAAGCAGCAGGCAAAGCCGGCTCGGAGGTGCTGCTGCAGACTGAGATTTCCCAAAGTGCCCCCGCTGGTTTCCTTCGCTGTGTGACTATGAAAGGAATAAGGGAGTTACAAACTTTTGTTTGTTTGTTTCTTTATAAACAAATGGTTGGTAAGGATAAGACCTGAGTCTGCTGGTAAGATAACATGGATACTGAGAGATAGAAGAAAAAATGGGTAGGATTTCCATAGGAATTTCTCTAATTAGATTTACCCAAAACTGTGTTAATAAACTACAAGAACAGAGACACCAGAAGAAGAAGAAAAGGGGGATGTGTATTGGGGATGTCTGTATTAGGGGGGATGTATATTAATTAGGCATTCCAGGAAATCTGTACCTCTCGAGTACCTCAGCCAATGGGGAAAAGAGAGAGGGAACCTGCGGCTGGGAATTCGGATAAAAGAGGCTGCGTCCTCTGTCAATCTGAGAGACCCCATGGGAAATGGCCATGACCTCTCCCTTTATTCATGAATAAAGTTACAGGACTCCTCTGTCTCCTTTTTGGACACACACCTCTGGCGTTTGGGGATTAATTTTCCTGACAACTACAAACACAGAGCTGCTCGTGGTTCCCCCAAATCCAGGTGCAGCCCCCCAGAGAGGGCACATCCCAGGCCGGGATGAACTGCTATTGCCCCTAATATACCTGCATCTATTTCCACTTTTCCCTGTGTTTTCCTGGTTTTTTGGGAGCAGCCACTCTCACCTGGGCAGGCTGGCTCCCTGCAGGGGGCCAGAAGAAGCTCTGGGGACATTTCCAATTGATGTTTTTTCAGCTGAGGCTTCATGAACAGCAAGAGGTTCTGATGCTTCATCAGAGTCCAGAACTGGGTTTGGCTCAAGAGAGATTCCATCTGACAAGAATATTCTGCAAGGCTCCCAAAATCACCTTGGGGTGCCTGCAGCTGTCCACGCTGTGTGCAGAGGGGAAATAATTTCAGAACTGTACATATTCCCTCATCCCCTGCTCTGCAGCTCACACAGCACCACTCTGAGGACAGGAATCCTGAGCATGCCCATTGTTTATCCTGAGAAGATGGTTGGGCAAATAGACAGCCATGCCTGACTTGCCCTTTCTACGTGTCTCTCTCTGTAAACCTTGGTAGATCCTCGCAGATTTTTAAACAGCATCTAATGGATGTGGGGAAATGGTAGGAAAATAAGTAAGGAAGGAAAAAGATGGAAGGCAGGCAAGAGAGTTCTTGCCAGAGGAGCTGGAGAGCAGAAGGAGATGGCATTTTCAAAGGCTGTGCAGCACATACAGCAACTTCTGTGAAAAGCTGGGAAAAAAAGTGACCAGTGTTAGAGCTTGAGAGTGTCACAGCTTAATCACCTTAATAGGACCTTTCAGTGGTGAGCTCAGTGCAAAACGAGCCTCCCCTTTCCTGGGATTTTCTTCCTCTTAAAGGTTAAGTGGCTTTACATTTGTCACCTCTCTAAACCAACTGAGCAACCTCCTCTCTAGGCATTAATCTTAAAACTTTGGTATTGTGAACTCAGAGCGCTCCCTCTCCTTTCTCGGTGTGCAGTTGTTGCATCCACAGCGACAGAACTCTCCTGAAAAACCTTTTGGCAGACTTTGGGTGTCAACAGTCTTGTCAAAGTTTCACTCCCGTTTCAAACAGAGATTGAAAGATTCACAGATGTCAGATTTGTGTCTGCTCCTCCACTTATATAACTCGCAAGCACAAGTCATCATGCATGTAATACACCCACAGCCCCTTTTCTTAGCAGGGGCTAAAATAATACAATACACTTTGGGAGTTTTAAACTCCTAACCTCAGATGAGGGAGTGAAGGGTGTGTTAATAAAATTATCTGTATGAATGTTTCCTTAAAGGACTGAAACATCTGTCCATGTAATCTCTTACAAAGAGCATGGCTGTCAACATCTAAAGATATTCTGCCTTTCTGTCAGGAGCTTTTCTTTGATCAAAGGTGGATAAATCTTGTACTACCCGAATTTCTGTTCATGCTAGTACACAGATGATATTTGTTTATGCCGTTGGATTGTAACATAGTTTAATAAAATAAAAATAAGTGTACAATCCTGCATTTTAGTCTGACTGTCCTTGGGCAGCAAAAGGGAGAAAATTGTGCCACATCCAAAACTCAGCAACTGAAGATCTAAACGATAAATCTTGAGATGCTCCATAGAGGACCTGTGTGTCCAAACCAAAGGATGCATTACATCCCCCATTTAGATAATATTTTTAGCTCCTACAATTTTTGGTCTCTATTTGTTAAAACATAATAATCTTCTATTAAAAGAAATTAAATTGTTCTAAGCACTTCATTTTCATAAAGCAAATGTTGGCCTTGGCAGGCAAGTCTATGATGGAGGTTTTCATTTGCAACATCTTAATTGCTTAATGGCTTTTTAGTCCCTGACTTAGTCCTGAAAATTTTCATTGCAAAGAGTCTATGTAGTAATTGCCACTAAACAAACATAAAAGGCACCTTTCCATTCAATCTCTGAATGTTCACCTTCACAGCAACAACAACAGTGGGTTTATATCAGCTTTTTCCCTAAATCAGGAAACACAGCCCAGTTTTCAAGGCTTTCCTTTAGTCCTTCTCATCTTTCAGTATGATATTTTATCCACGTTTTAATTTTTATAAGATACTTCTCCTCCATCAATATTCCAAGGAACTCAAAGTCTTGTGTGATTGAATAAACAGGTTTACAGCAAATCAGTTATAGCCAAAATTGCCAAGGTGGGTGTGGGGAAAGAAGGAATATTTCAGCAAGATGCAGCCCATTATGTAAATTTGTCACCACATGCCATACATAATGAATAAACCTTGTGCTCTTAACACTTTGATTATAGACTATACAGACAATGCAAATTAAAATTCCTGCTGCTCTATAAACGAAATGAGAGGAAATTATGTAAATTCCAACACATTAGATTGATTTGGTTGAAACAAAACCTGCTCCACTTGATGTTTTAGGGGAAGAGCCACAATTACAATGATTGAGAAAGTGCAGTGTTAATGAAGTGTGTTATTGCTAATCAATTCCTCCTCCTCTGGTAATGGCACGGCCATGAGCTCTGCCACTGCATCATCCACTGCCCACGGAACCTCGGAGCTGCCGGGGCACGCTGAGGCTGCCAGAAACTCATGTTTGCACCACAGAGCTCCCAGTACAGCTCTGCCAGCCGTTCGGAGGGGTGTGTGTTCTCCTACAGATCAGGGCATGGTTTGGGTTGGAAAGGATCCTAAAAATCACCCCGCTCCACCCCTGCCGCGGGCAGGGACCTCTTCCACTGTCCCAGGCTGCTCCAAGCCCTGTCCAACCTGCCCCTGAAAACTTCCTGGCAATCCTGCCTGGCTGTCTCGGATGCTGCTGGAAATCCTCGCCAAGCAACTTGCCCTTGAGCGAAGTAATCACCTTTCTGCTGGCTGCCTTCTCCGAAAATACAGAATGACATTTTCACCTGGTAATCCACTAACCATGTTTCATTCATTGAAATTATAAGCAAGTTCTTTCAGGCTTAAAAGCTCCCTGTCCAAATTAAAGAAACTGAAAAATAGACACAATGGTTTAAAAAGTTTCAAATGAAACATTCTTCCAATCACAGTTGCCTGAGTTTTGTTGTAGGAATTTGAAACATCTTTAAAACGGTTGATTAAATTCTGTAATCTGTAAGGAAGTGTGATGCACAGAGCTGATAGAGCTGTTCTGCAGTTAATCAATATATGAAGGCTATACCTTCCTTACACCAAGGAGAAGAACAGGTCTCTCCAAGCATCCTCTCACTATTTGAACAAAATACTCCATAGAGCTCCTCACCAGTGAGTTGCAGAACACTGCATTTCAATCTTAGTTACTTTATACTGTGCTGTAACTCAGATTATTTATCATAATTTTACAGGCCTTTCTCTAAAACATTTTAATCGCCTTTTTAAAGCAAAAAAATTCATTTGCAAAAGGATCTGCAGCGTTAGGAATGTGTGGCTCTTATCTCACAGGTAAATACAAGCAGGTGGAATGAGCCAACCCGTTTTATTTTCTTTCTATTTATATAACTTCCATATTTTTCTCAGAAACATTTGTCACCACACGTGGTGACTGCACTTGTTCCCTCTCTCTGCTGATTTGTCTCCCACTAATTTAGTTTTGCTCCTGCTCAGACAGGAGGAAGCCCAGGGACATGTCCCTGCCTTCAGCAGCAGCTTCACGCCCAGGACTGCTGCAGGTTGTGAGTACAACACATCCCAAAGCAGGACAGCGCAGGCACAGAGAGCTTTTCTGCAGAAATGACGTAGCAGATAAACACACAACGCGCACGCCAAGGCTGGCACTTACCACGAGCAATTCTAGTGTATTATGTTTGCTCCATGAACAAGGAAAAAAGAAGGGTCAGGCCCCAGCTGCGAAAGAAAATTTGGCAGACCGAGGAAAGCAAATGCAAAAATGGAAAGAAAAGGGAAAGATACAAAAGAATTCATCTCTCCTAGAAATGCTGCAGCATTTAACTTTGCGGGCTGAGAATCCATTCTGGTGTCAGCGCACACTTCTCTGCTCCGGCCGGGCTTTTAAAAACGCCACTCCATGTTCGCGTCACGAACTCGGAGCCGCCGCTGCTGCAGGGAAGGGAGCTCGGGCTGAGCTCGCCAGCTCCGCTCCGGGCCGGAATTTATCCCGGCGTGCGGCCGGGGATGCTGCGGGAGCGGCCAGCTCCGCTCCGGGCCGGAATTTATCCCGGCGTGCGGCCGGGGATGCTGCGGGAGCGGCCAGCTCCGCTCCGGGCCGGAATTTATCCCGGCGTGCGGCCGGGGATGCTGCGGGAGCGGCCAGCTCCGCTCCGGGCTGGAATTTATCCCGGCGTGCGGCCGGGGATGCTGCGGGAGCGGCCAGCTTCGCTCCGGGCTGGAATTTATCCCGGCGTGCGGCCGGGGATGCTGCGGGAGCCGCCCCCCCGCACGAGGGTGCCCAGTCTAATTGCACCGTGCTAATGAGGATCTCGAAGCGTGGCGTGCTCAGAGCCACTCAGAGCTTGGCAAGCAGAGATCTGCAACCCAAAAGGAGAAACGTCGCCCGAAACTGAGAATCAGGGAAAGCAACGGCAACTTAAAGAGTAGGAGCTGAGCATTTCAGCTTGGGACAGATGTTTTCTTGCATAAAACAGACACAGAGAATCACAGTGGTAAATACCTCACCCCACAGGAATCATCTTAATTTCCAGCACACAAAGGCCTTAGAAAACTGAGTCTCTCCACATTAGCTTTTGCTTGAATTCTTTGAATTCACACTGCTTTGTTTACAGGAAAAGGCTCTCTTTGATGTTGGGATATTGGAAGGAGTGAAACAATAAATTTCCCATATTCCAATATCCAGGCATCCTGAGCTTGTTCAAGGACCCCTTGATTCATGAAGGCAAATAATTAAATTACCTGAGCTTTGATCAAGGGGTTGCTGCAGTCCCTTTTTGATGTAGAACGTGGCTGTTTGAAGCGCCACACAGATAACTGGCCCACATGGGATTTAACCCTTTCCATACCAGGAGCAGAATTCAGGCAATTCTGGCATTCCATTCATTTGGGAACGCTGCTCCAATAGGATCCCATTACTACACACTTGGTGGGATGCTCCTTGAAAGGCTGAACCTCTCCCTTCTAAACAAGCTGAAATTATTTCCCAGCCAAGTCAACCTGTCTTAATATTATTCTTTGGGAGTTGCTTTTAGATGGCACGACACTGAGACATAAAAATACTGCTGAGAAGCAGAGGGGTTTGCCTTGGCACTACAGGAGTTTTATCACTGCCATGCTTTCCAACTATTTCCCCCAAAAGAAATGTGAGTGGGCACAGGCTTTTCTGGTCAGGTGAAAGAACACTCCTCAAACAGCAAAACCAAGTATGAAGCCTTCCCTCTCCCCAGATGCAAGCACCTGGATGAATTCATCTGTGCCATGACCAAGGCAAAGCCCTGGTCGTGCTGTCTGCAGAAAAACAGGAACTAAAGTCAATGCAGACACTGTGCTCTCAGCTGATTTGCCATTCTGAATATGATTACTGAGAGAATTCCTCTCCATAAATGAGGAATTAGGCTCCTCTTCATTCATTCCAAGATCCTTTCGGGACATGAGGAGGTTACTAAAAGGACATGATTAGAAGGCATAATTAATATATAGCGTTCTCTCACACAGTTCCCTGCACAGCTCCAACAACACTGCCATAGATACACCCCTAATTTTAGCAGCAGTTCCATGGATTATGGAAATGACCTCACCAGACTACTGAGATGTGGCAAAAACAGTTCTGCAACAGGACTTTTTCTGGTATCATTCACAGCAGAAAGGCATCTGTCCTTCACAGCACAGCTGTGGGAAGGATCCCTGTCATGCAGAGTGACATCTCAATTCTCAGGGATACAAGCTGCAAAAAGCATCATGAACATGCCTGGCTTCCCCTAGATAACAGGCAAATTATTTTGGGGCATGAGGATGTAGATGGAAATTCACGTATTTACATTTAAAATGCTTGGTAAGTTATTAAAAAGTTGGGATGTTTCTGATTTGCTGGAAAATAAAACTCAGGGCCTTTTGTAAAGCCCAGAGGGGAAATGTGTATAATGAATTGGTGAGAATGAGAAGTTAATGTGTACACAATTTTATCCATTTTCCATAAAGCCAAAGGAGCTGCACATAGAACTAACATGTGAAATGGGAAACTTCCCTCTTTGAGCAAACACTCCCTGTAACACCAGTGAAAAGCATTGAAGGAGGAGCTGCTGATCTCAAATTCAACAAGTAATTAGCATTCATTAACTCAAAGTAATAAAATGCCCAAGGCACTTATGGGTTAAATATAGTCTACTTTAAAGAACATGGAAACAGTTAAAACACAAGCTTTACTCCTGTTTATTTTGAATTATTTCATTTCTAGTAAAAATGGATGTAATTTCCAGATGGGAGATACCTCTAGGCAAAAACATTCTCCTCTCTTCCAGCAGGCAAAAGGATTAAATACCAATGGAAAATTCTTTTCCACACATTATTAATTTCGTATACATTATTTTCTTAATAAAGTAACAATGATCTTCTGTAAATTTTTTTGGGGGAAAGAAAAAGTTACTAGAAATTAGAAGTGCTGAGTTTGGCAGCTCTCCTATTATGTACAACTTCCAAGAAATGACTTGGCGGTCACTCATTTTTTAAGGGAAACACCATAAAGGCTGAGCTGCTCCCCAGACTGTTTGTGGGGATGGTCAGGAGAAGAATTTCACAGCTCTGTGACCAAAATAGAGAATTGCACCCAGTCCATCAGGGATGGGAGTTGTGCACAGGCTGGTCCAAGCCCTCAGGATGCCAGGAAGGCAGAAATTCCAGGAGCACCCTCCCTGACCTCCAGCTCATCGTTAAAAAGCCAAGATCACAACAAGGAGCAAACTGCAAATCTCGGTAAATCTCAGAGCTGGCACTTCCTCTGCAGACTAGATTATTTCAGCCCAACTCATTTCATGTTCAACTTGATTGGATTATCAAACAAATATTAGTGTAATTTCATCCATTTGATGGTGCATTGGGAGCGTTCCTGACACTGGTTAGACCTGGCTTAGCCCTGGGACACACAGCCCCATCTAAACTCAAACACAAAATCAATGTAACCACCAAAACTCCTTGAAATGCCACAGCAGGGGTGCTGATCCATAATCCCAGTGCCAGGGAATAACCCCATGGACTCCAGCACAATTCCTCTGGTTTCGATCAGGTTCACCAGTCTGAGTTTAACCAGTAAGGTGCAAACATCAGATAAACAGTTTAAACTCGCCTACTTGTAAAAATCATTTAAAAAGACTGCTAAAGAACAATAATAAAGTTGTGAGCATGTATAAACTAAGGTGGACATTGCCCGTGCTTTGCAAAAGTACAAATCCACACTGAAGGGCACAATAAGGTGGAACTCAATGTCAAGTCCATGCCATGAGGAAAAAAAATTAGCTAATTTGACTTTTGACTTTTGATTTTCCTCATGTGTTTTGACTGCTCCTTTAAAGCCCAAGCCAGCAGCCCCTTGGTAATTTGTGATGCTCCAGAATGACAGCACATCACTGCAGCCTGCAGTAAATCCTCGTGCTACCTTTTCCATGGAGTTCACCATGCCCTAGTTCCATGTGACAGCTGCATATTGTACACAGCCAGTGAGGCAGCAGGACTGGTTCCCACAGCTTCTGTCCTGAGAGTGCTCAAGCATTTCTCAGATGCTACTCTGCTGTCTCATTTAAAGGTGGAGTTTTCTTTGTTATGAAGTAAATAATTATTGAAGTCATTGAACACACTGAGAATTAATTCCAGCTGCTCCCAGCACTTTGACCTATACTGAGACAAATACACAGAAAAGTGAACTTTTGCTTTTGGATCCAGAAACCGAAATAATGTCAGCAGAAGGTCACTGGACATCAGCTCCAAGCTTGTACTGAGGGGTGAGATTAGCCTGCAGGCTGTACGTGAAAACTTTGTTTAATTCAGGCAGCAGGAAGAGCCAGAGGAGAAGGCAAGAGCTGGATAAGCCTGACCCAAGGAAGCTGAGAAGGATGTCTCCACTTTGAACACAAGTGAACATGGCTGAGCAAAGGAGAAATACGAAAATAAAATGTCAGAAGAGTCCGCTGTACCTGCTAAAGGTGAGGTCATGGGAGGACAGAGCAAAGTTTGCATTGAAAAGTGGGAAACTTTGCAGGTGAAACGTTCACTGAATATCCAATTCTGTGCTGCAGAGGGAGGGCTGGATCTGACAAAGTGAGGGGCAAGAAATCTCCTCCACACATCAGCAAGTTCAGGGAAGTCCGGCTGATGAAGCAGGAGCCTGAGAGACCCCGAACCAAGCCAGGAGCACAGACCACGCTCCAAGGGCACCGAGACACCAGCCTTGACTGCTGCACAAGGTTTGTCCTGACCCAGCTCATGCAGATGCCCCAATGAGCTCTGAATTCTCCAAATCGGCTCGGGTTGGCCAGGGCAGTGGACTGTGACCTGCAGCACAGGATTGGAGCACTGAGGAAGGATCAGCTCAAACCAGTTTCACTCACAGGGCTGGAGTCAAAGCACCACAGAAAACCAGAGATTTCTAAGAGCATTTGTAACTCAAGACTAGAAACATGAACATAATGAAGTTACGAATATATTTTTTTCATAAAAATACTAGAAAATTCACAATTTTAAGGACAGAAAGAACTATTATGACCACCCTGTCTGACCTACAGCCACAGGTATTGCTACCTGATCAGCCCTTTTGTATGTAAACGACAAATTGTTTGCATGCAAATGCCACTGCCTGCTATGTTTTCTTCTTGCTTTAGAAAAAGAAATGCTATGGAAATTGCCACCGTGCTAAAAAGAATTGAAATGCATACTAATCAGCCATATTCTCCCAGCTATACCAGCTATAATTGGAACAGTAACAAATAAAAAGGCAACAATCAGCAGTGGACAAAATTTTCTATTTGAATCAGGGCCCCAAGTAAAATTATTATTCAGCTGCTTTGCAAAATTTTGGAACCTCTTAGTCTGGAGAAATTGGGTTTGAAACTGTGAATGAACAGTGACTTTTCACTAATGTGAAATATTCAAGATCTTCTCTGGAATTTCAATTGCAAGAAAAATACGCTGAAAGAGAATGAGAAGGAGCCATTATCATAAAAAATATCTGTTCTCTGTGTGCACTGGATAAATGTCTGAGTGATTCTCAGTGCCATCAGGCTGGTGATCCCTGGGGCTCCTGCGGGATGAACCGGGAGGGTTTGACCAGTGCTCTGGACGTTCTGAATTAACCGGGCAGCCTTCAGCTGCTTTCACATCGCTCCTTCCTGAGAAACAGCTTCCAGTCATTCCTGCCTGGGCAGGACGTGCCCTGGAATGAAGAAATGCACTGAAACCTCGTCTTGAGTGGTGATTGACGAACTGAGTGATGCTCAGAAATCCTGACCTGCACCAGGGCATGCTCAGGTCCCTGCAGAGGATGACATTGAATCCTAGAACTGAATCCTAGAATTGAACCCCAACATTTCAGCTGTGTTTTCCATTTCTAATGAGACCATTCTTAATTTCTAAATGCTACTCAAACTCTTTTATTTGCCTCAGGATCTCTCTTTATCGAATTAAGCTATCTCCAAAAATTAGGGATAAACTTCCTGAATGTCATTTTTCTCCAGCATTTTAGAGGTTGCAAGTTTTTACCTGTTGATTCCATCAAAGTTTTCCAGTCACCTCTCTGAATGAATGTGCAAAGTGCACATAAGATGCAGGCAGGTCCATGACTCTAAGAAAGTCTGGGAATCCTTTTTTGGGGGCTGGCATAGTTACAGGTATTTTGCTTGGGCAATGAAAATATATTTATTTTTGGTTCAAATGCCAGCCAACTTTTCACAAGCTCTATTTCTTTTGTTTGCCTTGCAATGTCTATATATACATTAAAAAAACCCAACAAAAACTTAGTTGATAAAAGATGAAAGGAGTAGCAGAGTTACTCATTCAGCAGCCAAGATCTGTGAGATAATTACTTTAAATCAAGAAGGGACAGACCATTTAAATTTATGACTTAATGCCGACACATGCATGTATTAATAAAACAGTTAGCATTAATGGAAATAGGGTTTAGTCTCCTGATTCCAATAGAGCCATCATTTCTGCTTTCCACTGAACTAATGACTTAGCCTTGGCAGAATGATATGTATGCATGTATTTAACTATTTAACTTAACCACTGAGACCAATTAATGTGTTTCTGAAGTTTGATTTTATTTAAAAGTATATATCAGCAGCCTCACTGGGATCAAAATTATGTTGAACCAGAGTTTATATGGCAGCAGTTTAACCTGAAGTGTAACTCTCTCCCTTGGAATCACTGATGTAAAAGGAAGAGCACTAAAATGTGGGGCAGAAGCAGCAGCTCTTCCATGGGATTGGCATGGAGTTAAGGAAGTTTTCAGCTTCCCAGGCTAGCAGAGACTGTGATGAGGGGCTTGCTGGAAAGCAGTGGGGGCTGAGAGAGGGCACAGCCCACGTTTAGTGTCTAGCCCGGCTTGACGGACAGGATCCCGGACAAACCCGTGCCCAGCTGACCACACCAGGCTCAGGTCAAGCTGGGCTTGCACAAAGGGCAAGAAAACCGCACCAGCTGCACCATTCAAACACAGGGGGGTTAAATGCTCAGTGCTGTGCAGCTCACAAACACAAAATTCTCTCTTTTCAAGCATCATGGAGTATGATTCTTTCTGCTCATCACTCCAGTCTTCACCTGCACGGGCCGGTGTCCGCACAGCATCAGGGCGGGTTCATGGCTCATGTCAGTCTGCACCGACACAATTTAATGAAAGTTAACTGTAATTACTGTCTAGATGGGCATTTCCTACAGCAGATAGGCACCTATCAGTGTCCTGTTCAATTCTGTCTGGTTTACAGTACTCCATGATCCACAACTGCATGTTATGTTAGTGTATCTACAATGTGGCCACAACCCACCTGTTGATGAACAACTAAATCTTCATTATATTTGGAAATCCTTTGCTGCACTGTTCACCAATCACTCTGGAAAATCCTGGCTCCTCTTTTATATTCAGTTACTCGGTCCTTTTCTTCTAATCCATTTACATTGATTTCTACTACTCCAACTCTGCCTGCCATTGCATTGCAATTAAGAATTCTGATCAACCCTTGCTGATTCAGAAGGGAGAGGGCTCTTACTCATTGCCAGACTTGGGAGGAAAGAAAAAACAACAACCACACACACAAAAACCCCTTAGAATTCGCTTAAGCCAGCACTTTAAAATCGAGGAGCTAAATTATGGCTTGCGGAGGGACCGGGATGCCCCGGAGCCACCGCACCACCCAAGGCGTTGTGGAAGGAGCCCGGACGCCTTTGTCAGGCAAAACGAGCCATAATGTCACCTTCCCCCCGGGCACTGCTCAGCAGCACGGCCGGCGGCTCCAGATATTCGCCTGTGAATTCCTGCTGGCTCGCGAGGCACTGCCAATGTCCCTGCTGATGTCCCTGCTGATGTCCCAGCCCTGCGGAATGCTCTCGGGAGGGCCCTGAGCAGCCCCGGCAGCTCAAGGTTTGCTCCCCAGCCTGAGCACAGGGAGCAGCTGAAGGGACGTTCCCTGCCCTGCAGCACGGAGCGTGGGCACCGACAGGGCCGTTCGTCTGAGAGAATTCTTAATTCCTATCCTCTTTCAGACCTTTGACAGAAAACTGTACAGCTATCACGGCACTGGTGCCTGGGATTGGTAACGTTGTAGGCAAGAATTTGGATCAGGTGCAGTAACTTCTGCTGCTGCAGCCTGTGGATATTGTGAAATATCGCAGAGTTCTGCACTCTGGTGTTTATGGGATTTCCTTCTGACACACAGGAATAAGGTCGAATCCAGGCCATAGCAGCACTCCAAACTGGTCGTCTAGAAAAGCATCAGAAGAAGGCAGGTGGAATAAGCCTCTTCCCACGCCTGCAGCCATTTCAATCTCTATGGTCTGTGTGTGTTCCTGCTGGGCAGCATCCAGCAGGGATGGGGTTTGGAGCAGTCCGGTCCAGTGGAAGGTGTCCCTGCCCATGGCAGCAGGAGGAAGGAAATGATCGGTAAGGTCCCTTCCAACCCAAACCATTCTGTGATTCTGTGGGTAGTAACAACATCTTTTGTGTTCCAATGTGCTGCAGGATCTATGGAAGTGATTTGGACCAGTGTGCTCTTCTCAGTTCTTCTGCTGTAAGCTCCACTGATGTGGATGTGTACAGACAAAACCAGACCAATTTGGCCTAATATTTTTTTTTCCTCCTATCTAGGATGTATTTTTAAGATATCTCAAATCCATTAACATCTCTGAAAAAAATACAGTTTTTTCACTGCATCTTTTTTTTCTGCCTGTAAACTCTTGGCATGGCATGAACCGACACTGCCTTGGAAAAGGGAACAAAGAGAGAGCAAACCCTTCCAAGAGGGGGCCCGAGCTGTTATTCCACACCCAGACTCCAGCTGTGGAGTCAGCTTGTCTGCAGACGAGGTGGAATTCCAGCATCCCAAAACTCCGCTAGGGAGGTGCGGTGCTGCCGCAGGTGAGTTTAACCCCAGGGAGTGGGGAACGTGATCCCGGTGCGGGTCCGGACCCGCATCCCGCGGGATGATCCCGGTGCGGTCCCGGCTCCGCATTCCCCGGCATGATCCCGGTGCGGCCAGGCCCCGCATCCCGCGGGATGATCCCGGTGCGGTCCCGGCCCCGCATCCCGCGGGATGATCCCGGTGCGGTCCGGCCCCGCATTCCCCGGGATGATCCCGGTGCGGGGAATGGCCCCGCATCCCGCGGGATGATCCCGGTGCGGGGAATGGCCCCGCATCCCGCGGGATGATCCCGGTGCGGTCCGGCTCCACATTCCCCGGGATGATCCCGGTGCGGGGAATGGCCCCGCATCCCGCGGGCCAGCACTGCCCTCTGCTGGCCGCCCCCGGCACTGCAGGCCGGCCCCAGCCCCGCTCCCCTCGGAAGCGCCCGAGGCCCCCGAGCCCTCGTTCCCCGCGGGAGACACGGAGCGGGGGAAAATGCCCTCCATCCATCGACCGATCAGCTCACAGCCTAAGAGCCCTCAGCATCGAAACACAACACGGGATTGCCGCCTTTCCTCCTAAGAGAGTTTTACTCTATGTCCACATATATCAAACCAGGTGACTACAGTGCTCCTTGACCCGTAAGAAGTAACATACATTGACATAAAAAGCAGATGACATAAAATGACCAGGAAGTTCTCTTAATTCACCCAGACAAAGCGCCCGACCCAATCTCCATTTAAATCAATGGCCATCTCGTCACTTCTCTCCCCAAGCCTTGCGTTGGCCCCAACAAAGAAACAATGAAAGCTGAAGTGCCATTAAAAACATACAAATGGGTATGGTATAGGAAATGATACACAGATTCTAGCTTAAACTGCTGGTAGAAGAACTCAGACACACACACACAAAAAGTCCAGGAAGTATGTTGCTAAACTGTTTCGAATTAATTGATTCCAGATGAGACATCTGCTTCTCACACACTGAAGATATTTCACTAAACATCCAGCTCACAAAATGGATTCAAACTTCATTTAGGGGGCTCACCAAGAAGAAGAGATGCTAGTTTTAAGTTTGAGATGACTTGAAATTTCTATGATTTCTGAGCTAGAAATAACTTCCATTGTGGAATTCTCAGCACTAAAAGGTTTGTTTGTCAAGTTGTGCTGTTATGTTACAGCAGTTGCAGAAAATAAAAATGTTAGTCTCAGTCTACTGTAACTCTGAACTTCACATATGTTCCTTACACTAAATTAAATATGTCAGATGTTGTCAGAATAGCATATTAATTGAAGCTGAAATCACATGATATACTTTAAAGCATTTTATCAGATAAATCACAGAAATCACTCCAATCTTTGCAGTTTCCCCATATTGTTATGCAGAAGAAAAATTAATTTAGCTGTTCTATCTCTCAATCAACCATTTCTATCCATATTTCCCCCTGAAAGTGCTGCTGATAAATCACAATGACTTATCTCATCCCTTGGCATGTCCTGTTATAGCAGCGTTTCTGCTAATGAACTAATCTAGTTCCTACTGATGTTTTTGGACAGGCAACACTTATAATTGTAGCAAAGTTAAAGCTGATGTAGAGAAGCCTATAAATAGCATTCTCTGTCCATGCTCACTCTCTAATGTGCAAGGCTGAGGTTAAAAAAAAAAAAAAAAAAGAAATCCTATTCCAGGGCCTAAGAACAAGAGCCTGCCAAAGAAAGATGTCCTTTAGGTAAAATTTTCCTAAAGGATTTCCAATTCTTTTACTGAAGATCTTGTTCGTAGTTCTGTAACTTTATTTTGTTCTTCTGCAAGAGGCAGGAGAACTGCTTTTGAACTACAGCCAGGAACTTCTGTTTTCTAGAGCACAGACTTTTCTAGACTCAGAAATGTGCTAAAAGAATGCCTTGTGTGTTAAGGCATGAAGCTCAAACCAGACCTTCTGCTCCCAATTTCCTCCCTCTCCCAGCGACACGAACTGTGCAGCTCTGCCACAGATCTGCTGCTCCTGAGCCAACATCTGCAGCTCCACTGCCATGGACCTGTGCATGTCTCTGCTTAGAAAATCACTCAAAGCACCGAGCACAAGCATCGATTTGTGTCCCAAATCTCAGCAGACAGACCTGACCGAGGCAGATGTCAGACTAATTATTGCAGGACTTCTACACTGAAAGGCAATTTATTCTTTGGGATGCGTTCAAAAAAGAGAACAAAGTATTTACCTGGAGAATCACAGAGACTTTGGAAACATTGAGGCAGACGGAAGAGCAAGGGAGGGGGAAAAGAGATGGACATCCAGCAGCGCCTGAGTGGGTGCTTCCCTGCTCCTGAGCCTGTTAGTGCCTCTCTTATTCAACAGTTCCGTCATTAAATAATTCAAAACATTTCATTTCGTAATAGAGAGGCACGGAGTTTGTGAAAATCTTATTGTATCACCATCACAAATCAACAGGAAGAAAGTCTTTCCCAGGGAGTTGCTAGTAATTGGAACGTGAAAAAGAAATGAGCATTCTCCTCATAAAGGGCCAATTTCTGAATTAGTGACCTCATTTGCTAAAGAGGTTCCTTTGTCACAGATATCTGGGTAGGTAAATACTGTGTTACACAGCCACTCTGTCCTTTGTAGCAGCGGTACAAAGAAGCTCTCCCAGCATATACTGGTTCTCTCCTCACCAAATGAATATTTAAAAGAGTAGACAATAAAGGGGGACTTCTATAGGAGGTAAAGGCATTTGTATCATGATGTCAGACTGCTATATGTGCTCCCGAAGGGCTGCACAGGAAGCACTTTTATTCTAAACTTAGTGGTATTTATGGGGACCCGCAGCCTGATGTATTTTACCTTTCTTGGGGATGTGCTTATGCATGCATCACCCAGGAGTCTAATGCTTTTTGGACTAGCCCGTGTTGGAGACAGATACCATTTTGGTACCTTGTGAATAGTAATGCGTTTGAAAGCCAGCTAAATAAATAAATAAATAAAT
>VZTX01021385.1:4158-65356 GCA_013400915.1 Pardalotus punctatus | reverse complement strand
AGTGGCAGGAATTAGAAAGAGGGAGGGAGGGGAAAGGGGAGAGGGAGGGAGAGGGAGCAAGGGGAGTGAAGCAAGATTAGAGGAAGGGAGAAGCTGGAGGCTGTTGCTTCGTCTCGATTTTCCTCTCCCTTCCCCCCAGCCCGGGGGGAGCGCAGCCCCCCGGCCCTGCCCTCCCGCAGGGCCCCGCGCCTGGGGCTCCGCTGCTGCCCGCGGGGACAACTCGGGGCTGGAGGGGCAAAGGGACAAGGAGCCCGGGGCAGTCTGTCCCCATGCCCAGGCAGGGCCAGGGTGTCCCCTCCCCGCGGCTCGTTCTGCACCCTCGCAGTCACGCAGGCACCCACGGGCACGGCTGCCAGGGGGCCGGGGACCCCCATCCTGCGGTGCTGCTGGCCCGGGCCTGGCTGTCCCTGCCCTGTCGCCTCTGTCCGGGCTGCCCAGGACACCCCAGGGCCCCGCGGGTCCGTGCGTGGGGCTGCCCCCGCCCCACGGCACAGGCACGGAGCCGGCTGGGCTGCACACACGCAGCGAGCGTTTTATACTCAATCCAGCCATGGCTCCTGTCAGGAGCAGACATTTGTCCAGGAATAAAAAAAACCAAAAAAACAAAAAAAAAGACAAAAAAAAAAAAAAAAAAAAGGGAGAAAAAAAAAAGACAAAGTTCCTCAAGCATTTTTGGATATGGAAAAATCTTAGTCTCTTACAGCTCCCAGGCAGAGGCTGAAGCCAGACCTGGAGGTGGAGGGGGGACATTTTCCTTCTCAACCACGCCTGCCCCAAGGTCTGCCCCTCTCCCATGCGCTGTTCTCCTCACCTATGGTGATTCCCAGGTGGGGCTGAGCACCCCGAGCCCAGCACCCATCCAAACCCAGAGGCAGCGCTCAGCCCCCTCACACCCACACCGGCCCAGGTGAGCCTGCAATGCCCCCTCTGTCTCATCCCTCAGCATCCATCGTGCCCCAGCCCCGTGTGCCTGTGAGCACTGCCAGTGCCATCTGTGTGGCTGTGCAGCAGGGCGAGGGAGGATGCAACACGTGGCCCCTCCAGAAAAAGGATTGTGTTCGCTGTTGGAACAAACCTGGTACCTCTCTGTGAAGAGAATCTGCCCATCCTCGGGCAACCCATCCCACTGCTCGCTCCCCAGGCCTCGAGGCAGCACTGCTGCTGCTCTGGGACCGCAGCACCCGGCCCTGCAGAACAAGGCTTTTATATTCTGTGGTTAATTAGCTCTGCCAATAACTCCAGGCAAAGGGGGAGGAAAAAAATTGGCACAAAAGCTGCCACTGTACAAACAAAGAATTTGGAAGGAGGAAAGCTGATAAACAATGCATCCTTAGGAGGCCGAGGGACACTGAACATAGCGCAGTGGAGCACTAAGTCACAGAATTGTTTAGGTTAGAAAAGCCCTGTAAGATCTGCAAGTCTAACCGATCTCCCAGCACTGCCAAACCCACCACAGAACCACGTCCCCAAGTGCCACCTCCACATGTCTTTGAGGGCTTGAGTCACCACTTCCCTGGACAGGCCCTTGACAAGCCTTTCAGTGAAGAAATTTTCTCTAATAGCCAATCTAAACCTCCCTTGGTACAACCCGAGACCATTTTCCCTCGTCCTGTTTCTTGTTACTTGGGAGCAGAGTCTGACCCTCACCTGGCTATGACCTCCTGCCAGGGAACTGTGGAGAGCTCTAAGGAGAGAGAGCCTCCTTTTCTCCAGGCTAAATAACCCCAATCCTGCCTCATGCCAGCCCCAGGGAAACAGCAGGAGCCTTCTGGCTGCAGAGCTGGGGCTTGGAGAATTAAGGACAGAAATTACTTCAGAGAGAGGTTGAGAGGGGACGTTTCAGTTCAGAAAGCCCCGGGGACAGGTCTGGGTGTGCCATGAGGTGGGAGGATGTGGGGCAGTGCCTGGAGCACGGACACAGCCCCCAGGGCCACACTTGGGGACAAGGGCAGCAGCCATGGTTGGGACAGCCAGGAACAAACCCAGAAACACCCCAGGGACTGACCTGAAAGCATGAGGTTACAGCACAGCAGCCTAATTAGTCCTGAAGTACTAAAGGGCTTTATTTTATAGGAATGGGGCTGTGGGACGAAGGCAATGTGTTTTAGGAGTGGATTTGAGAGACATTTCAAGGAGCAATAAAGGCCATCAAGAAATGAAACATGCAGAGGATCACTCAAGAATATTTTTGGGGAGATGTGGATGAGGCAGGAAGGTGGTGCAAATTAATTTGGAGCAGTTTTGTCAAGAAATTGGGTTTGGACATAAAATATGAAAGGCAAGTAAGTCTCAAAATTGATCATATAGACCCAGTCCAAACCTGTTGCCTTTAATGGACACCTGTCAATCTCCTGATGATGGTGAAAGCTTTCCCATTTGGTTTTGTCTTGGAGACACTGCAGTACTAGAGAGCTCTGTCCAGAGTTGCCACCAAGACCTCAGGGCTGGCTGGGTGCATTTTCCCTTTTTCCCTTCTCTTGCTGACTCTAGCAGCATGGTGGAGGGGATGACTTTTGTAATTCCCTGTTTTAAACTGCTGAGATCAGATTTTTTTGAATATAAAGGAAATGTGAAAGCAATTTCAATCTAATTAAGCATATACAATAGGTACCCATAATATTCTCTAGTCAAAGAGCATATTGATCTATAATGAAAGGTTTCATTAATTCCATTCAAGGACGCACGTTAACAAATGAGTGCAGTAACATCTGATCTGGAGAGAGCCTTGTATCTTCTCTTCCTTCTGCATTGAAATATCAGTGTAAACTAATCAGATTCTGCTATTATTTTTCTCATTTGTTCATCTTCCCATAGGATCTATAGATAGATGGTCCTTATCTGCAAACAGAATTGAAGCAAAACTCCTGCTGGAATCTGTGTGTGCACCGCTGGCTGAGTCCCAAGGCTGATTACCTGAATAACCACTGTGGAGTTAATTTCACCTACCTCAAGCCATTTTAAATTGAGGATCTAACAGGCTGTCTGTAGAAAAAGTTCAGTTCATGTCGATCACCAGTCTCTTAACTGGGACAGGCCACGAGCTGGAGATGCCTCCCTGCATCCCAAAGACAACTCCCTCACGCTAAAAACCTCCCTGCAGGAGGACTGTTCCTCCCTACAGGCTGGAACCTGCCAGCCAGAGGACATGAGACAGGACTTTTGCTGGAAAACAAGGAGTGGTCAAACCCAAATCAGCCCACGAGCTGATAAATGGCCACATTTGGAATCTTCCCTTCAGCCACTGTAGCTCTCATTCCAGCAGTCCCGCACTGCTCTGCCATCATTCCAGGAGAGTCCTGGAGAGGAGGTGTGGGCAGGGAGGGAGGGAAGGGCAGCCTGGGGCGGCTGCAGAGCTGTCCCACTGATTCCAGCCGCTGCTGCTGAGCTCACAGCCTGCCCAGGGCACACCGGGCCATTCCCACCGCACACAAGGACAAGGAAAAGAGGATTTGCCGCTCCCAGATTCTGCAGGTTGGTGACTCCTCACCTGCAAAGCCCTGGGCTGGGGGTAACCGAGAATGGCACATTGAACCAAGCTGAACTCAGGGAGGGCAGTGTCACCTTCACTGGGGGGAATCTTTCTAAATACGGTAGTCAGCTCTCCTCACAAAATGATATCTGCACCCCCAAAAACCAGGCTGAGCTCTCCTGCTGCCAAGGAAGGCATGGGGAGCAGCAGGGGAGCACACTGAGCCCTGGAGTTAGCATTTCCAGCTGCTTGAAACCTGGAGTCACAATGAAATCAGTGTCAGACATAAATAAAGGAAGTTTATACATATTTTAAACAGTATTTGTTTTTGCATATCCATATATTTAGGTTAAGAACATCTGTGATAACAAATCCATGAAACCTTAAAGGTTTCTTTTCTACTATGGGCTTACAGAATCTGAAGTTTTAAAAAATCATGCCTATTGCTGGGTAAGTTAACCCATTTTTTGTTTGAAAATAAGCTGGCTGCTTTGTTTTCTAAGCATCTGAAGGGATGCATGCACTTCTGCTAATTGAATTATCATTCTAGGAAATTCTGAGTTCATGAATTAAAGGTTAGAAAGTTATTGTAAGTTGGGCATTTGTATTGGGGTACGCAAAAAAGGCTTGAACTGTGAACTTCAGGAACTAAACTCCAAAAGGTCTTTAGCAACTCAAAAGAATTTATCAATACCCTATTTACTCACCAGCTTGGGCACATTTTCACAGTAAGCAAAGAAAAAACATCTTTCCATCTTCTGACCCTGTTTTCTGCAGGCCCTCCCAGCCCTGTTTGCACTTGGCTTTTCCAACACACACTCTTCCCTCTCAGCTCCCTTTAACAGACCTGCAATTTCCTTCACTTTTCTTCTCACCTGGAAAATATTAGAGATTTAAGAGGCACATGAGTAGCATATTGCTGTCTGCAGGGGCTGGGAGCTCAGGGAGAAACAAGAGAGGGAAAGAGAAGCTGAGGTTTATAGTAAAGGATATTCCACACAGCCAGAGCAAAGTTTTTTGTTCAAAGTGCCCTTCAATTTCAGTGTCATTTTGCTAATGAATCAAAGCAAAATTTGATTCCTATGTGGAAAAATGAAAGGTGGCCAGGATTGAAGCAGAGAAAAGACCTTGTTTTTATTAATGCCAAAAAAAGGGAAACTAATTAAAGCCACAATGCCAGCCCAATGAGAAGACAAGTGTGTAAAAAGAGTATAACTAACAAAAGTGTTTTTCTTGTGGCGAGGAAGAAAGGCTTTTACACAATAAATAATGAACAGCTCAAAGCAGCTGCTACCTAAAGCCATTTTTTCCAATAACAAATGTCTTCCTTGTAGAAATATAAGAATACAACAACATGTGTTTACTTGAAAAAGGTTAAAACAAAGGCAAAACCACCCGGGTTAAAACAAATATACACAAAATAACTGATACAGAATCTCCACAAAGTTAGCAGTGCAAACATTTTCCTGGGGTTAGACTTGAAGCATTGAAACCTGGAGGGAAAAGGAAATTTTGAAGTAGGAAGAGGATTAAAGGAAAAACAAACCAAACTATGGAAATAGTACAATCATAAACAGGGGATTTGGGGGTGGTTTTTAAATTTCGGATGTGCACATGGAGCTTCTGGTAAGGGCACTAATCAATCAGCTGGAAGCACTCATTCCAAGTGGAACAGGCATTCCATGGAGATGGAAATCCTCCCATTCAGCCAAACCCAGGCATCCAGACCCAGGCCACAGAACAAACCTTCCTACCCACAGAAGACAACAGAAAGGAGCTCCATTTCATTTAGGCTTCATTTTAGTAGAGAAAAGCCTATTTTCCTCCAGTGTTCAGAGACCTTTTAAAGCTGGGTCTATTTGTATTAAGGCTTTGGTGGGAGAGCTTTCCTCGTCACTTTGTTTTATAAAATCTGAGGACATTTAGCAATGTATGGACATTAAAACATTTCTGTCACTGAACTTTGAGATCGTCCTACCCCCGTACAATCCGCTGAATCTTTTGGGCCTGTTTTATTCAGTTTTCCAGTGTAGTTAGTAACTGATGTGATTCCAGCAGATTCTGGCCATCATCCCATTTCTTCACCTCTGCTGTGATGCTGTGCAGACCGGGCAACACTGGACTGGTCAGCTTTTGTGTCCTGAAGGGCTCTCTCGAGCCTGAGGAGTCTCCAGAAGCACTGAGACACTTTTGGTTGCCTGAGTTACACACTCGGCCCCCTCAGGGATCAAGCCCCAGCTGGGTGATTTTTACCACACTGAAGTGGATTATCACAGAGAACATTATTTGTAAGGACAGTAATTCAAAAATGCTGTATAAAAAGGGTCTGCTGACCAATGTAGATTCACAACTATAGACTATTTATAGCTTCAACTGAGTATCCAAAAATTACAGCACAAAGAATCCAGGGGGGAAAAAAGGCCTAAATGGGTGAGTCAGACCGACCTTATAAACTTTTTAATGCAGCAATGCCTTTTGCTAATAAGTTCTTTAGAAATGCCGATACTAAAATTAAATTTCTCGTTTAGACACAGTATTATTTAGTTAGGAACTTGAGGCTCATTTATTTCTGACACTGTGCATTAAAAGAAAGAAATGCATTTCTGTGAGTATGTGTATGAACACACAGTAAAGGACAGGCTGGGAATGAGAGGCTGGGGAGAAGCCATGGGGGGGGAAAGGTGCTGGTGGATGCCCAGTTGGATCTGAGTCAGCAGTGCCCTGGATCAGCAGGGCCATCCCTGTCCTGGAGCAGTAGGGCCATCCCTGTCCTGGAGCAGTAGGGCCATCCCTGTCCTGGAGCAGTAGGGCCATCCCTGTCCTGGAGCAGTAGGGCCATCCCTGTCCTGGAGCAGTAGGGCCATCCCTGTCCTGGAGCAGTAGGGCCATCCCTGTCCTGGAGCAGTAGGGCCATCCCTGTCCTGGAGCAGTAGGGCCATCCCTGTCCTGGAGCAGTAGGGCCATCCCTGTCCTGGATCAGCAGGGATTGTCCCGCTCTGCTCTGGGCTGGGGCAGCCTCACCTCCAGCACTGGGGCAGCTCTGGGCACCATGAGGTAAAAAAGCTCCAAAGCTGCTGTATTGATTATCCTTGTGGGTCCTTTCCAACCCAGATATTCCATAATTCCGTGGTTCTGTGATTCTGACCGTGTATTGGGCGCAGTCTGCACAGGCTACAAACAGGATGATGCTTCCGAGTATATTCCTCTAATGTAGTCAACTGATAGCTTATTAATTTATCTTGTTAGAAAACAAGTTAAAAAAATCCCACTGCATCTTCCTAGAGAGCATGCACGGCTTGTACACACATCCTTTGACAGTGAGATATAGCACAGCTAAATAGCTGGGGATAATTATGCCCTTTCACTCCAGTTCTCAATGTCATATTTTGTGCAGGACACGCTGTACAATTAATGATGATATTTCTTCCAAAATCTAAGAAAAATCATATCAACTTCCCAATTTTTCATTTTCTTCCATTTTCCTGCGTTCTGTCTACAGAAGTCACGTTTGATTTGTTAGAATGTACTTCTGCCAGGAATATTCTCTCCGTGTTCACTGGCCGCATCTCCCAGCAGCGTGTGAAGGGCCCTGGCCGTGCCCAGGAAGATTTGAAGGAGAGTGATGTCCCTGCAATCTCCCTGCTCTCCCTCCTGTGCTGATGAACACCAGGCAGTCATGCTTATCTAGCGCAAAGATCTTTCTTCATTTGATGCCCGCAGCCTGAGATAGTCAATCTCGCCCAGCGTGCGCCGCGAGTATTTCAGATTGTTGCTGGTGATTTTTGTCCCTGTCCCCACACTGCTCCAGGTGCCAGGAGCTGGGATCTACTTATCTCTCCCCACATGGCCATAATCAAAGGGGTTTTTACATCTGTACATGAATAGCCATGATCCAAGAGACCAACCACTCTCGAATTCAGGAAACAGCTATAAATTGTGCATAGACTGGCAAAATAATGGCAAAATTATAAAATTTTATCCGTAAATCACATGTTGTCACTGCAGTCACATCTATCTGCTACTGAAAAAAACGGTGTGACTTTAATGGAGTAAAAAAGTTATAAAAAGAAATATGTTTGCTTCACTATTTAAAGTCCACAAGATTATAATTCTTTATTATTGATTTTATCAGGAGATAAAAATATAACAGACTTTAGAGTTTGTCAGATGAGTCACAACTAAAAACATCAGATGATTCACGCAGTAATCAATCACAAAACAAGAAAACAATCTCAGTTATTAAACTTGTTAAAAAAAATGAAATGGCACCTCTTTACTATAAATCTGCCACAAGGTTTAAAATTTCATTGATCACTCAGTGCAATCTTTTAAAAATCCTATGTATAATATCACATCATTTTGCTTGAGCCCAGATAATTCTTTGAAGAGTATGCTGATATTTTTCCCTGTATTTTCCAATAATACAAATGAAATATTGAATAGCATTTTTAGTTCCCTGTACAAGTCAGGTGTCATAAATCCCACTCAGAGAAGCCTGAAAATGACAGGCAGGAAGCTCAGCCATTTATTTATCTTTAATTCTCACCTCGACGGATATTCTAACAAGCTTCTGTGGCAAATGTTGGTGTCCTTTAGACACCTATAAGAAATCATGAGAATGCATTTCTGTTGCTTGGTCGTTTAGCGATTTTGGTTATTTGTTGTGTACATTTGGTGATGTTCTTTAGTTTTTAAGAAAAAAAAATCAACCCTACAAATCATCTGTCGATTCTACAGTGTTGCTGTTCGCCTTCCATTTTTCAAAATCAGGAGGTAGATTAACACAGATGCTTAATGTATCAAACAATGTCAGAGTTTTTTTCCAAGTGAAATATTGCGGGTGCTAAAAAATCGTGAAAAACATGCTCAAACTGTGCTGCCACTGTGTCAAATCCAGCCAGGAGAAAAACATGTTCCATCTGAAAATCCAATGCGCCGTTCCTACTAATTTAATCAACAAAGGAAGTAAAACTACATATTTAAAAAAGAAACAAATGGGAATTTCCACATGGACCAGGCCTCTTTGGCCTCTGTTCAGGTTATACAACACAAAGCAATGCTTCACAGAAGCATTTCATACAATTTAACACAGCTGAATGGCTCTTTCCTAGGAGTATTGGAGAAAATTACATATGTTCTGGAGCTGCAGAGCCCTTAATCCATGGAAAATGCTTTCATTTCCATAAGACCTACTCAGAGAAAGCCTCATCTTTCTCCATTTTCCACTGCTGCCGTGTAGGAATGTGCAAGGAGCCCTCACCGAACTGTTTAGCATCTAGATGAACTCATTTCCATGGAAAGCAGGACCGGCAATGCTCTCCTGTGCAGAAACCTCTGAGAGGTCCTCTGG
The DNA here is from genome assembly GCA_013400915.1 of Pardalotus punctatus. Lineage (NCBI taxonomy): Eukaryota > Metazoa > Chordata > Aves > Passeriformes > Pardalotidae > Pardalotus > Pardalotus punctatus. The sequence continues at coordinate 56,537 of VZTX01021385.1, read as the reverse complement.
AGTTGCTTCTGTTTTTGGGATATATTGATTACTCTGACTCTCCTTAGCTTTCCTAGGCATCTCCTTGGAAAGGGCTGGCCTTCTGCAGCATTTCAGGATCCAGGGATGCTCTCTGCCATTGCTGCCTGCTCTGTGTCCTGCACCAGGCACTGGGACCTGTTCTGAAGGGACCAAGGTCCTGTCCCAGTTTCAAGTGCACACCCACAGGATGTTAAAATGAGCCAGCTCTTACCTTCCCCAGATCTTTAAAGTCAGTTATTTCAATGTTGGTACAACCAGATTTCTGCAAATAAAGTCATGGATCTGGCACCCTGCCCTGGGCTGAGCCCCGGCGGGGGCAGCAGGGGAGGGGGGGATTCTGCCCCTGTGCCCCTGTGCTCAGGTGAGACCCCACCTGCAGAGCTGCCCCAGGCCTGGGCCAGCACGGGAAGGAGCTGGAGCTGCTGGAGAGAGCCCAGAGGAGGCTCCAGGATGAGCAGAGGATGGAGCAGCTCTGCTGGGAGGAAAGGCTGGGAGAGCTGGGATTGCTCAGCCTGGAGAGGAGAAGCTTTGGGGTGAGCTCAGGGTGGCCTTGCAGGGCCTGAAGGAGCTGCAGGAAAGATGGAGAGAGACAATGGCCAAGGGCTGGAGGGCCAGGAGCCAGGGAATGGCTTCCAGGGCCAGAGGGCAGGGCTGGCTGGGATCTTGGGAAGGAATTGTTCCCTGGCAGGGTGGGCAGGCCCTGGCCCAGGGTGCCCAGAGCAGCTGGGGCTGCCCCTGGATCCCTGGCAGTGCCCAAGGCCAGGCTGGACATTGGGGCTTGGAGCAGCCTGGGACAGTGGCAGGTGTCCCTGCCGTGGCTGGGGTGGCACTGGATGGGCTTTAAGCTCCCTTCCAGCTCAGACCATTCTATCATTTTATGATTTTTATGGTGTCATACATAAAATACACAGAACTACATAATAGGCCTAGATATTCTCTTTTTTTTGTTTGATAATGCAGTTTGGTATTGTTTTGAAGATTTAACTGGACTGCACGACTTGTGGTAGAACATAGTGTTTGAAAGTTTTGACTCAAGAATACCAGAAACAAAGAATTTAAGGGCAGTACTGATAAATAACATCCATATGTCCCCAAGAGTTACACATGTACACATTTAAAGCCTGGATCTAGGGACTTTTTAGACTTTTAATTGTAATATTAAAATTAATAATAATTATGGTTACAGCTGTCCAACAAAAACAAGGTTAGAAAAATATGCCTGACTGTTTGAAGCACCTGATCATGCAGTGAAAAGAGAGATTATTTTTCTTTTACTGCAGTGATTCAGGCAATTAAATTCATACCGTTCTTCTACCATTTAGGTATCTGACAAAGACTGTACAGGAAATTTGCAAAATAAAGAGGCAAACAAAAGGGCAAAGAAGTTAGAGAACATAACTGTTTAATTATTAATGTCACAAGTCTTCAGGTCAAGCTCAAAAAAGCAAACACACCTTTTGACTGGTAAAGATGAAGAAGTAAGAGCACAGGATTAAGAAACTTTCACACTTGCTCCACCAACAAGCTAAAGCATAAGGAAGCCATGCCAGATTCTGTTCCCATGCCATAAATCCAAAATAACACCATTGGCTTACTTAGATTTTACATTGACTTCAGGAGAGTTACTTTGAATTTACATCACTGTGGGATCAGGATCAAACTGCTGAGAGGATATTAAAAGGAGATTAAACATGATCTTAAACAGCGATTTCCCAGGAGATCCAAGGATTTTCAATTTGCAAGATTTTACAACTGTCTGAGAGTTGGATAAATTTCAAATGCAGTTGCTGATAAGAGCATTTGCAGCTGCCAAAAGAACCTGTTTTAAGGACCTGGAAGCTGGCAGAGAAGCTGAACATCATGGGAGACCGTAAGAGAACAAGGGAGGCTGTGAGGGAAGGGAGCTCCAAGAGCATTTCTGGGAGCACGGGGGCATTCCTGGATTAATTTCACTCAGATATTGCATAGATTTATGCTCTGGTCACTCGTTCAGTAATACTTTGAGTCTATATTTACAGCAGGTATCAGATTTTGCCATCAAGGTCCACATTCAGCTGCCTGACTCCTGTTCAAGGTAAACTCATGCTAAGATAACTCAGAAAACTTTTAAATACTTTGGTCCGGGTTAGTTTGCTTTTTCCCAGGCACAAGATTAATATTCAGCATTTCCGTGTCTGAATGTGGATTTCAACCTTGAAGCCTCATCTTGTTTTTCCTTCATTCATTAAACAGGATTGCTACAGGATTTAATGGAAAAACTTATTTTTGTCTGGAGGCCTGTGCTCTTGGGCGTCTGCAGCTGCAATTTGCAGGAACGTCTCAGAGCACCAGCGAGAGGAATGCAACAATCCAATCTGCAATTCTTGAAACAGAGGATGGCTTTCATTTCACTCAAATTAATTTCTCATCTGGTATAAGAGGACACAATATCCATCTTGTGATACTTTGAAAGTCATAGGCTCAGTTGATAAATTTTCCTGAATAAATGAGAATCCCAAAGAACTGATAAACAAACAGTGGATTCTACTTTGGCACTGATCTGCAGGTGAGAGTTATAAGAAGAAATTAATGCTACACTCCCAAACTGTGTGTGCAATTCTGAGCATTGGTGTCCCTTAAATTTGCCTGTGCACATGTAAAAACTGAGCGGAAATAAAGTTGTGCAGATCTACAGCTGCTTTTTGAGCACAACTGTAATGGTTCTGTACACCAAAGAACTGAATAAAACACACACAAAGCAGACATACAAATTTTTTTGTACCTTTAACCCTGAAAATCAAGCACTGTAAATCATCCTCTTCAGGGATGTGCTGTAGTAACTAAAGTATGCAGATCTTAAAGATACCAAGAGAATAATTTCAAATAATCTAAACTACAGGCAGACATTGTACATTAAACATGAAACATTATATAATGGCTAATTTGAAGAAGTCTCCGAATTCTAGTGCCCTTAAATTTGGCTGAGGAAAATCCTTAAATAAACCATCTTCTCTAATTCACAAGTGATTTTTTTATTGTTTGCATTTTATGATGCAACAGTGACCTAGTTCACATTTTATACAATTATGTAGCACTTTTCCTGAATAAAATGGAACTGAAATACACATGCAAGTAAAATAGTTTAATTTTATTGCCCAGAGTGATCACAGCCTGAAATCAGACAAAAAGGGGCCAGAGCCTGTTATAAAAAAAGAAAGTATTCAGATATCAATATAACTTTATTCTCTAGAAACAAATCTGCCAGGATTTACTAGGAAAAGTAAACTTGCACTAGGAAATACAAACTGGGATTTTTCATGGATTATAATAAAAATCCCAGCCAGTGTACCTCAGGTACTGAAGCATGTCCCACATGACATTCCTGAGTAGTCCATTAAATACAATTATCTCTGCATTATTTGTAATTATATCCACGGCCTCCATGCAAATATTTCACCTCCCTGTCCTGAATCAAACAGCCCTCGTGGCACCCAGTGTCTCACCTTCCAAAACATTCGGTGCTTCAGCTTTTCCAATTAAAGCCCCAATTAGCAACAGGAATATTCCTTTTCAGCACAAAATATTCAGTGCCTTGTGTAATTTGGGCCTGAATTTGCATGTCTTTTTATCAGCTATAGTTTAAACTGTTCATTTCCATAATAGACTTACTTGAATTTTTTTGATGTTTCCTTATTGCCAGTCAAAATATTAAACTGGAGTTTTAACAACAAATTATTGGTAAATTGACATTAAATCCAGTGTGCAAATGGGATTGTGACAAACGGAGAAAGGAAACATTTTAGAAAAGTCAAAACATTGTTTTCATATATTTTAAACAAAATGTATGGAAATGTTACTTAAAAATGTAAACCAAAATGAAATGTAGCTAAAATTAGATTTTTCAATGCTAAACATTTAAAACTGTCTTTGAGTAGAATAGAGCATTTAGTTCAACCGTAAATACATTTTGGGAGTTTCAAAGAGAATTCAAACAAAAAAAAAGGTTTAAATTGTTTCATTGAGTGAACAAAATGGAAAAAAAATCAGTTCCCAGTTCAAATAAGGTTTATGGAACACCTATAAATGTTGGTATCAAGTAAAATGATAATGACATGCACAGAAATATTCCACTGAACTTGTAAATTATGAAGTTCACTGGTTTGATAAAAAAGTATTTCAATGACCTTTGTTCCCCAGGATCTTATGGATAGGTTCTCATGCTAATGTATCCAGCATAAATATATTTTAGTAATTTACATATTCCCGGAAAAAAAAAGAACAGCCTATTTTTACCTATCTCCATACATATTAAATAACTAAAAGGCAATGAAATGTGAAAAGGCAGCAGCTAAAATGTGTAAAAACAAACTTTTATAAAGATATGACCAAGTCTGAGCACAAATGTCAGCCCATTCGCGGTGCAGACTGCAAGACGTCTGAGGATTGATGAAGACGGCAAAGTGAAGGTCAATCAAAAGCAGTGCCATGTTCAGGATAATGAGGTCATCACACCACTGTGCCTTTTTGAATGGAATTAACAGGGAAGACTCATTGAGGGACAAAATGCTGTATTGCTATTAAAGTCCTTGAAAGAAGCTATTGGAGAGCCCGTGTATCCCGACGGTGAAGAGAGGGGGTTCGATAACCCCTTGTTACAAACTGCTACAGAACAAGGAAAGTATAGAAATGCATAAAAATAAAATAGGAGTGTTAACTGATCATAACTACATCATATGGTTTTTCCACAGAAACAAAAGCATTGTATTCATTCATAATATTCATGAGGTGCACTCACAAAAAAAAAAGAATTGATTCATATGTCAAAAACAGACTTTTCCCCAATGACAGAAATAGACATTTCCTGGGCAAAACCCAGAAAAGCCATTAAATACAGGGGTGACCTGAGTTGGTGGTTTAGATCTGGGAAGGGACATCATCTCAGTGCATGGAAGAGAAACCAAAGGAGAGAGGGGGAGTTCAGAGGGGATCTTGGGAAGGAATTGTTCCCTGGCAGGGTGGGCAGGCCCTGGCCCAGGGTGCCCAGAGCAGCTGGGGCTGCCCCTGGACCCCTGGCAGTGCCCAAGGCCAGGCTGGACATTGGGGCTTGGAGCAGCCTGGGACAGTGGCAGGTGTCCCTGCCATGGCTGGGGTGGCACTGGGTGATCTTCAAGGTCTCTCCCAACCCAAAACTCCCTGGGATTCTATGACTAAGAGTTACACACCTTCTTCCTAAAGATGAAGACCTTTTGTCCAAAAAGAAATGTCTCCAATGTATTTTTTGAAATATTTTGGAATACTAGCAGTGGCAAGTGGAAAGAAAACTTGCCAATCTAATCAGATTCCCAGCCATTTTAATCTACAGAATGATGATTGACATCAAGGAAACGGAAGAACAACTAATTTAAATTAAATTTTATCTAATGAATCTACAGGCTTGCCAGTGTATTAAAAATTTATGCACTTCCACCTCAACAAACAAACTACCATAACTCCATTAAACAAAAATGCTAAAAATTGGCCTCCAAAACAAGGCAGTTCTAATGAGACTTGTCACTCATCCCCTTCACACAAGGAGTGATTCATTACGTTTGTAAAATGCTTTGAACCCTGAGATGAAAGGTGCCAGAGACGGGGAAAGCATCACCAGCACAATAAACGTGGTGCTATCATTGTCATCAAACACGGTGCCTCAGGAAAGGGCACTTTTCCACAGCAGTTCGGTGGGGATTTTAATCGCTCCCGAATTCCAGTGGGAAGCTGCTGCTACCATCAGATCCAAACCTGGATCCAGGGAGGGAAACCAGGAATAGATCCTTGCACTGCCAGCCCCGAGACAGCATTGCTATGTAGAGAATTGCGTCTGAGTTCGAGCGGAGCAGGGCGCGCAGCGATCCGGCCTCCGCCTCCATAGGCAGCAGCTCCAGCTCTGGAGCAGCTTAGAAATTCCAGAGCTCCTCTTCTCCAGAACCCAAGCAGAAATTCCAGAGCTCCTCTCCTGCCAGACTCTGGGCAGAAATTCCAGAGTTCCTCTCCTCCAGGACCCTGGGCAGAAATTCCAAAGCTCTTCTCCTCCAGGACACTGGGCAGAAATTCCAGAGCTCCTCTTCTCCAGGACACTGGGCAGAAATTCCAGAGCTCCTCTTCTCCAGAACCCAAGCAGAAATTCCAGAGCTCCTCTCCTGCCAGACTCTGGGCAGAAATTCCAGAGCTCCTCTCCTCCAGGACCCTGGGCAGAAATTCCAGAGTTCCTCTCCTCCAGGACCCTGGGCAGAAATTCTAGAGCTCTTCTCCTCCAGGACACCTGGCAAATTATCTCTTTTGAGTTCTTGCAACTGCTGTTCTAAAGAATACTGCACAGAGAGTGCCAAAATAAAAACACATGCAGATGCATAATACACAAAAGGGAAAGTTAATTTCCTTTTATCAATATTATTTTAATATATTATTATTTTTAACATCCCCCTCAATACAGCAAGTAGTTTAACTTCACAGTTACACTGAATACCTGCAAAATTCCATCAACATTAGCTGAGAATTGAGGATTTTGTTGCCATTCTAGGCAGCAGCACAGCCTCACTTTGACATGTGTGTCACTGAAAGAACAGGGCTGTGCTGCTATTGAAGGAGCGGTGGTGGTTCCATCCAACACCAGTTCATCCCCCATGACACAGCAGCAGGATTCCCACAGTCAGCATCTGCATGGGCAGAGGAATTTGTGGGAAGCTTTGCAGGAGCCCCCATATGCCCAAGTTCTGTCTTTTGCCACTGCTGTTTCCTGCTCATTAAATATGAATGATTCTTGCCAAGGTTTAGCTATGCCGTGCTGGTAATCTGTCACTTGTACTCACTTATAGATAAGCAGGCAAATGTCATCAATGCTTAAAAGGTTCCATTTTTTATTGATCTTAATCCATGATCTAACAGATGTTACTTTTTTTCCATAGGTGCTGTTTTTGGCAACACACCTCAGCGGAATTGCACTGAAATTAAATTCCTGCTTTGGTTCATTAGAATATTCAACAAGTGAATACATTTATAAATCATAATTAACTTCTCCTTTCTGTTTTGTTTCTCTCTTGAATTGTTTTGCATTTGTTTGTTACAGTTTTGGGGCAGAGAGAAAATACGTCTATTAAAGATGTTGGAAGTTTCCTGGAAAAAAAGTAACTTTTATTGATTGCTGCTGAAGGAATTTGTTCCTGCTTGGAGAGGATCAAGCTGTCCTTGTCTTTCTCCAGTTAAACCCAAACCAGTCTGCAAATTTCAGCACTGCTGACCCCTCACATGCTGGGCCTGTCCCAAATTACACCTCTGGCTGTTAATTCTGCTGTTAACTCACAGAACCGTTTTGAAGGTGATGGAGCTGTGCCAGTTTTCATGCACAGAATAACCTGTCCATTATTTCTGGCATCAAACAATTGTAGAACAGCTCTCCCAGGCTCCTTGTTTTTATCAAGAAACAGTTTATTTAAATCAAGCGTATTGTATTTTACAACTCTTAAAAAAAGGCTGAAAAAGCCAAGGGAGTAGAAAGAATAGATTACTGTATTACTTACAATAGGGAGGTGGAAGAGCTTCATTTTGATGTAAATTCCTCTAAGGAATGATGGGTTCATCTTGCCTTGATAATGTTCAAGGTGTCAGTAATTCTTTGTGGAAACAACATATCGGATATACAGAAAAGCTTTCCATAAGAGTACACTGCAAGCCAACACGTCTGTTACTTTTAATAGAATAATAAGTAGTTTGGGAGCAATTTCTTTTGCTTTTTTTCTGATGGCTTGGGAAACAGTGATCAGAGGTGTCATCTCTTAGCAGAGGATGGTTTGGGGCAATCAAAGGACACGTGAGCTGTCCACAAAGGGTGCTTCCTCCTGCTGACCCTGCCCAGCCACAGAGCAAATTGGACATGGATGCTCCTCATTGTAGGGATGATTAGCATGGTGCTAATCCTGTCTGCTCGATGGTGATCCCAGTAAATCCCACAGACAGAGGAAATCAAGGATTGTGCTCCCGGGGTCGTTCCGTAGCACATCTCCTCGCTGCAGACGTGCATCTGTCTGCCACAATCTGGCCTCTGCTGCCTCACTGAAGGCTCTTCTGACAGAAAACTCTGCAGGAATGCTTTCTAAAAATGATTCCCAAAGACAACACAAACATTTGAACACTCTAAAATCAATCTATGCCCTGCCTTCCTCGAATCAGGGAACAGATGACTCTCCAGCCCTGCACTGCAAACTCTACTCCCCACCCACGAGACCAGTGCACAACACCTGGAAAGTAGAATAGATCTTCCCAACAACCTGAGAGCACATATAAAAGGAAGCCTTTACCTGACAGCTTTCAGGTACACAATGTAGCAAAAATCACACATGGTATAATAATTCTACAATTTTTATAAGGTATAAATAAGTATCAATTAGTATCCTGATCATATGCTGTCCAATTAAAAGGTCAGTTGGTTAGGTAATAATTCCTGGGGTCCTGCCCCACTGGAAGCAGTCCAGAGGTTTCTTCTGCCCCACTTTTTTGTATCTGGTCCAGATTCTGGTTGGAAAACAGAACATCCTTGTAGCTGGTTCTGTTCTTGGAATAAGACTAACCAATATTTAGGAATGTGTTTATAAGGTTAGCTTATTGTTCCTAAATGCAGGCAAGAAAGAAAAGTACTGGAAGCTCCAGCCATGCTTTAGCAATCTACAAAGCTACAAACATATGAAAAATACCAAAAGCTAAAAATCTTAGGCATCAGGGACATACTCAATGGCTCAGGACCAGAGGAGACCAAACCAGCACTTTTGGGAACCTCTGCCTGAGGTGCCAACTTGACAAATGCTTGCAATTCCCATCTCTGTAACCGGGAACAAGAACCAGCAGTGGGTTCTTGGCTTGCAGACCACTCTGCAGAAAGGCCACAGAGTTCACAGGGAAAATCATGTTGCTTAAAGCACCATTAGCTCTCCCTGACTCCTCACTGGGATCATTCCCCCGATTCAGAACACAATTTCTCTTCTCCTGCTGCCATCCCTCAAGTCGACACTCAACTGATTTGCATTTTTGCCCCTGGCAAAGAGAAATGTTCTGGTTCTTTCTGTGTCGATCCTTGTCCCTCTCCAGTTCACAACATGATTATAAAAAAATAAGTGTTGGTCCTCCAATAAAACTTAGAGACATCTGAAACACTGTCCAGGAAGCCCAAGAAAACAATGTAAAGTGAAAGGCAAGGCAGTGGGGGAAACTGCATGTTGCTGCTTCTGTTCAAAGCCCAGACTGCCTGAAAGAACCCAGAGTGAATATAACATTGAAGTGACCTACAAAAACCATAAACACTCGATGTTTGAATCACAAAACAGAAGAAACCAAGGTAAGACATCAAATACAGTAAAAAACAGCAGAGAATAATAGCTACAAGGCAAAGTACAAAGGTGAAAGAAGAGAGATATTACAAAAATCCTAAAACAAAAAGGTGCTAATTGCCATTCATCTCAAAAGTAGGCAATTTTCCAAGGCACTGTAACTAGCCCTTGTCTTCCTGTTAGATGAAAGAATAATATTTCAGGTAGAACTCTTCAAATACAAAGTAAAAACCTCCCCCTCAAACCTCAAGTAAGAAAAAAAAAAATCCCTCAGAATATTCAGAGTAAATTACATTAAAACTCCCTGGATTTGTAAAAGCAAAACATGAGAACCCAGTTCTGTGTTTAATCACTGCACCATCCCCTGTCAGCAATGACTTAGTGAGCAGGTTAACGTGATTATTTGTATCATTTAGCACAACCATCTGGAGATACAGAAAATATTGTTTAAAGACTCCCTGGGCCTTTCCATTGTGGTTCAGCTTAAACTACCACTTTGAAAGAGAAAAGTTTGCTTTTAAACCAGGGTTTATATTTACTGCTACAATAAACACCTCAGAATGCACTTTCTCTTGATTTTTAGGCACTATGTTCACTTAGCCAACAGAGGTTTGCAGGAATATATATTCCCAGCTGTACACATTCCAGTCATGGAAATATGGAGCCTGTGGAAGCTTTGGAGCTCTTTCTGTACCTTCAGGGCTCTGAGTGGCTGAAATAGCTCCTTTGTCTCAGAAAACACTGGCTAGAGCTCGTTCTTGGTGGCTCCTCAGGGAAGGTTTTGGGGGGCTGGGGAGTAGCAGTAACTGCACCCCACCAGGCTCTTCCCACCATTCACACATTCCAGCATCTTCTGGCAGGAGAACTGGCTCTGCATCCCCCAAGGATGGTTTGAACACGGCGAGATTATGTTAGGATGATGTTTAAAGTCAAACATTGCGATAGGTCAAGGCCAGCAGAATTAATGGTCTGCATTAGTGAATCACACAATCATGTCTGTGCTGTTTTCCCCTAAGTGGAGAATAAAAACAATGTGGTATGGAATGCAGAAATAAACACCAGCTCCTTCCGCCATTTTTTTGCCAGTGTTTCAGACGATTTTGGGGTCAATTCTTACACAGCCATTACTCCTTTTGGTCTAACTAAGGCTCTCCTGTTTTGGCTTTCCACCTGATCTTCCTGCTTCAGGAATACTGAAGGAACTTATCTTCACCTTGAAATGTTAATCCCATTTCAGCTGAAATACTTACTCCAAACCAGATAAATTTAAGTCACTTATCCAAGGTTACAGAATTGCATTTTTTCTCCATCCTTTAGGTCCAGGGACCTGAGTTACACCCAGCCTATGGAGCTGGAGAAGCTGTGCCATGGCCAGTTCCCTCTGAATCCTCTTGTCTAAAAGGACTCATTTATGAGAATAAACAGCTCCACAAGTCATGATTCAAACCTATCACATCTTGAGGGTTTGTACTCGTTAAAGTCAGCACAGATTCCCCAGAGGAAGCCAAAGAACTCCGCAAACTTTGACAGCACAAAGGGATTTATATGGACTGAAATATCCACCAGAACACAGCCAAACATCCAGTGAAGCAATGTTTGGTTTAGACATTCTTATTACAATCTCCTTTTAGAGTCTGACTCCATCTGTGACATGTTGATGTTGACTTTATCACCACGCTACAGCACTAATCCAACCCCAAACCATCTACAGGTTCCACATCTGGGACTTCTGCTGGGCTGGACAGTGCTTCCAGCTGGGAAAATTCACTGGGAATAACAGCAGCGGAAATGCTATGAAGAAATAAAATGATTTCATTTTGTTATGCTTTGAATGAGGAATATCACACAGAAATAAGTTGGGTTGCACACCATAGATGCAGGACTACCTGTGAGAAGAGAGAAAAAGCTGTTGCAGTAGCAGGAGATAATTATGAGCAATGACAGGATATCTCATAAAGTCTCCTGGGGAAAAAAATTGACCCAGGCTATCAGTAAGATAATTCCACTCTATCTTTTCATCTTTGTCTTGGCTTCTTTTTCTTCTTTCTTTCTTTCTTTCTGCTTTACTACTACTCTTATTTAACCTTCAGCTAATCATTGAAGTAACCATTGAGCAGCAGAAAATTTTATAGTGTGCTTTACAACCTTTTTGCTTTTGGCATTAATCTCAGGAGGTTTTCTTCTTTTTAACATCACTTCTTAATGTTTCCAGGATGATAAGGATGTATTTTCTGCTATTTGAATTGCTTTCTGTTGGTACAAATTATTTTCCAAAATTTGAAAAACACTTCAGTGCCAGGCACTGAGACCCTCAGCTTAATTCCATCTTCCTGTCAAAGACTTATTTTGGATTTGTGCAGAGCTCTAGAGCTGTTTGCATGACAGTAACTCTTCAGTCCATTGTATCCTTCAACAAATAAACAAGAATTTCTTAAAAGTCCTTGGTCTTCTCACTGATAAGGTGACATGAAGGAACCAGAACACTGGTGCTGATGAAACCCTGCAAAAAAGGGCAGCAAGTACAAGCTTAAATTAAAAAAATAACACACCTACTTTTAAGTTTTGTTGTAATTCCAGATATCCTATTATATTACCTATTACCAGGGACTTTTATGATTTCAGCTTTGCAGAGTATAAACATCACCTTAACAGAATTAATAACTCTAAGTATTATGGCTGCTAAGAAAGTACCAGCAAAAACACTGGAAAGCATTAAAGATATTAACATTAACATTTAAAACAAGCTGCAGAGAAATGAAACCGAAATTAAATAAGAATCTTTCTGCTGGCTCTTCATTTTAAGGAAATCCATGAATTTCACTCACAGGAATGCTATTAGGAAATTAAATTAAGCTGACTGTGTTTGCTGCAAATGGTGTGAGCCCCAGAAGATGAGACAGCACAAAGAGGTGACGTGGGAACTTTTATCCTGGCCAGCCCCCTGCACAAAGACAGGGAAATGTGGAAGCAACACTGGAATTTAGGGGTTGGTTTGTAGCTAGAACTGCACCAGCCAACTGTTCCTTCATGTCACAGTGACAACAGGGACTCCAGTGACAAATGGAGGATGTGACAGACCAAATGCTATTTTTTACAGTGTTAAATTCTGAAGCAAACATGGTGAACTCATAGACAGAAAGCTTTCCTGGGGAAAGCCTAAACATATACTAAACATAAACCATGCTGAAATCAGACAAATCCCAACCAGGCATGGATTTGTGATGGACAACTGAACACAGCAGTGATTAAGGGATGGTACCTTCATATTCTTCCATCAAGGTGTTGTTCTTGTTCAAATGCTGTTGCCTCACTCACACCATTGGCCCAGAACAGGAAAGGAAAAGGGCAAGAGTTATTGCACACAGGAGTTCAAACCAGATAATCGAATGGTTCCAGCCAATCCTGAAATTAAAAGCACTTTTGGATTACTTGCTCTCTGAGCTCTGTACACACGCACATCTTCATAAATGCCTGCGCTGCAGGAGGAATTTCCTTCACGTGCTCTTTTACTTGCCTGTGTTATTGTTCTCCAATTGATTTTATCTTTTTTTTTTTTTTTTAATGGAGAAGAAACAGAATGGCAAAAGAGGTGTATTTGTTTGTTTTTTAAAAAATATTATTTATGTAAGTACTTATTATAGAATTAGTTCCCTTATGGTCTTATGGCTGATATTTTCAATATTAATATTCCAGCGGAGGGGGTGAAAGGTCTGGAGTAGTCAGAGTCCATTCACACTGCAAAAGTGAATACTGGTCAAAGGAAAGGTTTCATTTACATCTTTTGATGAAAAATAACCCATTTTGACTATTTTTTCCAATCCAAAACCTCTTTATTTCTGAACAAAAGCATGTACCAGGATGCATTCAAGGTAAGTTCTTAGAATTAATAAAACCAGGATTTATGTGCTGTCTACAGAAATCTCTGAGATGTGACTTGCCAAGATTACTTAATGTGGCATAAATACAAATGAAAGAAATCGAATCAACAAAACAAAACCCAGAAACAAACCAACAAACCACCACCAAACCAACAATTCTCATTTCTAAATATCCACTGAATAGCCTTGTAGGGCAGACAAATGCATCAAACAGTGCATGGATCCCTTCCACCCCAATTTTTATGGCTGGAAAACTGACAGAAATGAGTAAGGAAAGGGCAATATTCCCAGCACAAATATATGGAATAGATAATCAACAATATTATTGTTATGTTATAAAAAAATGGTGCTCTCATAATGTATTTGAGTCTTTTTGTAGCTCTCCACCCAAGCATATGCTGAAAGAATGTCACTTTGAGGGCAATAAAAATGTGTTCTAGATTAGAATTACACATAATGAAGAAAGAATTCCAGTCAAAATAGAGCGATTCTCATGTTACTTTCTTGGGTTCAAGAATCAGATACAGTTTCCCCTTTTTTTTAACTTATGAATTTGAAAAATGTTTCCTCTTTAGGATATAATCAGGAACATGTGTGAGAAAGATCTAAACTGATGATACTCTCACAAAGCAATGAAAGAAACAGATTTTCAGAGGCAGGATTCTGATTTTGTAATGTATGTACATAATTGCAACTAGGAAGGTGAAAGCATAAATTGCTACAGGCACCTGCACTCAATCCACTTTAAAAAGCAAACAGAAGAGATCTAAAATTCCATATTTAACCTCTAAAATGCTTAAGTCCCAATCCTGCAGGGAACAAAATATCCTTAAAATATATCTAAGTAGCTAAATAATTTTAATACCTTGCTTTAAAAAAAAGCAATGCGAACAAACCAAAAAAAAACCAAACAAAAAAATCTCCATTGAATCTCTGATTCTATAAAACACAGTTCAAGGATTTTACAGCTCTTTCCCATTAAGACTGAATTTGCATGTTTTTCACCAGTCACACATTTTATTGTTCTATCTAAAAGGCAGTAACCAGAAATATCCCAGAGCCTGTTTGTGTTCAGGACAACGTCCAAATTAGCTCCAATATTTTTGAGGAAGGTTTGATTTTGAAAGTTCTCAAAGAGATCTCTATTGAGAAATATAGACATCAGACATAAATTATCTTCCATGTAGTACCTGGAATCTGAGTGGAGCAGGTGAAATTACATCGCAGAAGTGAAACAAAGACAAGAAATCAGGGGATGGAAGTATTTCAGATTATTTCTGTTCATCTCCACCTGCATCCCCTTCACTGAGCCACATTTTATGGCCAAATATCAGCGCTCAGGAGCTCTTTGAGGGAGCTGGGGTCAAGCACAAATACAAACTTCCTACCAATTTTATTCCAAGTTCTACCCTGGGACACAAAAAAAAAATAATCCCATCCTGGCCATTCTTCTCTTTTCATGCACGCATGAATTATCAGAGTAAATAATTTTAATCTCCCTTTATTCTCTTCATTCTTTCTGAGCAAACCTGGGGTTTGCAAACAAGGAAAGCAGAAGTGATGAAAATATGGATACTGGGAAATTTGGATTTAACTAACTACACTGAGGACAGGATTTTCCACCCTTCAATCCTTTAGGGGATATGTATGAGATACAGGACAAAAACAGTATCATGCATCGGGTAAAGTTTAAAAAATACAAAAAAAAAAAAAAAGCTTCAAAGCAGTTGGCATTAAGAAAGCTCGTACTTTGCTTCTCTCCTTGGCCTAAATATTTCTGGGAATTTTCTGAGCATAGATAGGATTCTGTTCTGGTGCAATTGGAAGACAGTAAATCTGAGCTGCCTTCCTCCAGCAGAAGATGTGCCCTTATAAGACAAACTGGAAAAATCATATAAAAACGAACCCAGTCTGAAGGAGGAACACAATTCCAAATGTAACTATACTGATTTAAAAACAAACAATAGTTCTGTTAGAAGCTGGCAGCATTCCCAATAATAATATTTAAACAAGCAAAGACAGAATACAATATGCACAGGCGCACTCCAACTATTTTTAACTGACATATTACTGTATACTTTCTGAGGAAAGTTCAACGAGATTTGTCAAATAACTCAAGGTCTGGCCATTCAAATCCTCTCTGCACAGAACAATGGCCTCGTTTTGCAGAGCTGCCTTTCTGTGCTCCATTAAAAATGTGCTCCAATCCCAGGCTGCCACCTTGGTGCCAGCAGGGACATCACACGCGTTGTCTTGCACAGTTTCCTGTGACAAAAAGGGAGAGAAATTGTGAGTTTATGGCTTTACACACTGAGCAGGCTGTGGACAAGCTGCTTCCTGCCTGCCCACCTTCAGATATTTGGCTCTTCAGGGAGAAAAATATGTTTTCTCTAGAATAAAACATCAGCTCAGGATCTGCAAGTTTTCTGGGAAGCTGCTAAAGCCTCAGAGCAGTGTGTCCCAACAAAAAGTGTACCAGCACGAGTTCTCTGAGCTTTAACTCCTTGACACCCAACTCAAGGCTGAATTGGAAACTTTTAGGCCAACACAGATTTAAAAGGTCTGTCTGATACTTAAAGATGTCCAAGAGTTATGGCTCCACACAGGGCTTTTCAAAGGTTTCTTTATCAGCAAATATTCAAGTGAAACCCATCAGCACAGCCCCATGGATGAGATTAGATATGTTTTTAGGTCGAAAGCTAAAAGCTTGCTAATGCTTACAAGGCATTCCTTGTCTAGGAATGTTTGTTAATTTGAACTCCCCTCCCTTGCTGGGTTTCTTTAATCTCCCAACCAGCTGTCTCCCATAAAAAGATATTTCTGTTTTTAGTTACAAATCTGTTTAGAGATAAAACTTGCTCATAAATACACAACTGCATCCATGGCTGGGATTTTGTTTTTGTTTTGGTTTTTTTTTGCTGACAGTAGGAAACCAACTCCTGATGAAAAATATCAAACTTTTTTGAGGATCAGAACATGTTTCCTACTTGCTGGAAGCACAGTGCATGTGCTACAGATGCTCTAGATTTTAGACATTGTGAAAGAACTCATTGAAACAGCCACTTTTGTTACCTTTTCAGATTGGGAGCTCATGAGGTGGGATAAAATGAAGTTGTCTCGGAGACTGGCAGTATTTTTACCTGCAGAACACCCAAATGGAAGAAATGGACTCAGTGTAAGCACCTAAAAAACCTTCCCTGATCCCCACAGTTTTTGTTTTTCTAGTAACAGCAGACTTGGAAAATTTCTAACTTCTTTTCCCTTCTCTTAATTTCTGGATTTTAACTAAATAAATTGAACCTGTTTCTTAATTGCATATTCACTATGGATGCATCAATCCAGAATTCAACATTTCTGGGAAAAAGAGCCCTGAGTGGAACTAATGGCTGTGAGCCAGAACCCCTGGTTAAAACACACACACATTTAGGGTTTTATAAGCATTTTCTCTAGAATGCAATACGAGTTTTTTAATTTACCCATACCATAATATTCCTCTTAAAGCAACCTCTATCTTCTGAAATTCTGGCTCCCCCTGCAATGATTGCCAGGTATTTTATTAGAGATAAATGGTAATCCTTTTCCCTGTAATTCAAGCTAGGTGTACAAGAGCAATAGAATTGTGATGAATTTTAGTGCTGCAGAAAGTAACGTTTCAGTGATACCCCAGCAACATTCCCAAAAATGCTTCTACCCCTCCTCCCTCATACCTACAGGAAAACATTTGCTGGCCCAAACCTGTCATTCCTCCACTGGTCATCTGCTAATCGAGGCTCTGGAAATTCATCTTGCAGTATTACTTTAGGATTTATCAATAAATATTTCTGTATATATAATGTTCCAGTGTTACCCAGTATATCTTAATTATTAAAATACTCTTTCAAATGTATTTTCATTAGTATTTACTTAACTCCTGCTGCAGTTCAGCACACAATTCAGTGGAAAACTGATTAAAAATATAGTTGCATGAAATATATGAAAATTAAATTCTACTTGTCTCAAAATATCAAGATTTTATGGACAATGTGCCAAAACTCTGTGTTATAGTGTACAGTATAAATATTTACAATTGAGTTTATATATTAGTAGTTAAATGCTGTGGGATGGGTTCACTCTCCCAAGTGAATTCCCATCTGAAGACGCTCTGCAGTCTGTCAGCTCGTTACTCCACAAAGTTGTTTTATCTCAACTGTCTTCCATGGGAGGCCTGTGTCATTTAGATCCTGAGGTGATTGTGCCTCAGAAATGCCCTGGATTGATAAAGGCGACTGACAGGAGCTAAAAGGAAGCAGAAAACTACTTAAAGATGAAAAAAATCCCTCCCTGCCCTTCACTTCAGGAATGTGTTTTCCAGACACAGGAGCTGCCCTTGGTTTCTCCCAGGGGCTGTTCTTCAGTTTTTGTCACAGCTGGGTCCCCATGGGCTTCTTTGTGAGCAAAGGGGACACAGCTCTGAGGGACCGAGCCACGAATGGGCAACTTCAGCTCTGGGGAAGAGGCAAAATTAACTGAGGGTGGGATCACAGAGGGGTTTGGGCTGGAAGGGACCTCAAAGCCCATCCCGTTCCACCCCAGCCATGGCAGGGACACCTGCCACTGTCCCAGGCTGCTCCAAGCCCCAATGTCCAGCCTGGCCTTGGGCACTGCCAGGGATCCAGGGGCAGCCCCAGCTGCTCTGGGCACCCTGGGCCAGGGCCTGCCCCCCCTGCCAGGGAACAATTCCTTCCCAAGATCCCAGCCAGCCCTGCCCTCTGGCCCTGGAAGCCATTCCCTGGCTCCTGGCCCTGCAGCTCCTGATGAAGAGTCCCTCTCCAGCTTCCTTCTGGAAGGTTCTAGGAGCTCTCCCCACACCCTTCTCCTCCTCAGGCTGAGCAGCCCCAAATTGGGGAAACTTGGAAGGTTTGAGCAATCTCCTCATGGTCTAGCTCCACACAAGCCATGGGATAACCCTGGGACTGCCTTGGCTCCAGGAATCTTTTGAAAACACCTGGAGCTCTCCAGAAAGCATTGAGCTGGAAGTCAGCAGCAACAAAAGAAATCCCAGGGGCTCCCACCAACCCTCCAGTCCTGCTGTGCTCACACCGAAACCAGAGCAGAGCCCTGTAGCCCTCGGTGCATGATCATAACAAGATTTTACCCAGTGCAGGACAAACCCTTTCCTCAAAAAACTAAACCTTGGCAAAACGAAGACTTAACCCAAATTTATTTTAAAAGTAACGGTAACCATAGGAAGCAACAACATGGAACTCCTCAGTGTCCCATCCATAAATTAATTAAAGAACTTGTTACAGGGAGAATAAATATCACACCCAGGCCTGTGTGGCACAGCTGAAAAATGATGTGACCAGCATGAAGCCTCCAGAGGAATGAGCTGGCAGTTAAAGCAGACAGGTTAATGCCCTTCTTACATCCACAAGACACTCACTGCTCCCTTGTAACTGCTGGGACTTGAGACTAAAAGCTTTAACCAATAAAAACCATTAAACCCAGGCAATAAAACAATGTCAACCACAACAGACCACATGACTCCAGATCAATATATGGTATTTCCTTTAGAAATCATGTCATAAGGGTTTCAGTCTGAAAATATTGTTTTCCTGCTTTAGAAATGCAGAGAGGAAAGAAAAAATTGAAAAAAAAAAAAAGAAAAAGCCAGGCCTGTATTTAAAGAGCCCAGTCCAGAGGGCAACAACTGGAGGAGATTCATGGTAAAATCACTCCCAAAATGCTAAAAGTGAAACATGTACAACTGTGGGATTGTATGGACATAGGTATGCCTTTGTAGGGCCAGTGGACCTATGGATTCATCCACAGCATCTTAAATAACAATCCCCCAGATATTCTACAGAGCTTCAATTTGTATTTAGCATGCAGCAAGAAGATCATTACTAATGAGAGCTGATGCCAAGGAATTCCTTTCCAGGATTCAGGCATTACACAAGCAGACCCTCCAGGCCAGTGCTGTGCTACCCAGGAAGGCATGGCAAGGTATTTCCCCCAGGAATTGGGTTTTTGGGTTCCTGTGCTCTCAGCACGGAGCTTTCTCTGCAGGTGAGCCCTTCCACAGCCCTGCACAGCCCATCCGAGATGGGGATTTTTATCCTCACCAAATCTCCATCCCTGTGGGGACTTACATGTTTCCAACACACCACTTAACAGATTCAGAAAGTATTCTTTGTATTTACATCCTACTTAAGTATCAGGTAACATTCTACAGCAGAGAAGAGAGCTCAAGACAAAGGTGAAAGAACATCCAAAGAAGGTTAATTAAAGGCTTATTTCCTGCACGTTTTCTATCAAACCCTGTCCCTGTTCACCCATTTGTGACATCTCTAATAAATAACCAGTGATTCCATCCACGCAGAGGAAGGTCTGTGTGTGCAGGGGAGCTGCTCCCTGCCCGTGGCTCCTGAGCATCACCAGGATGATCTGTGCTCGCCCCGGCGCTGCTGCACAGCCTCGTTCATGGAGCCTGACAGAGATGGAAAGACAGAGCAGATCCCCCAACGCTCCAGAATTTCCCCTGCTACAATCCTTCCTGTTCACGTTATTGCTAAAGGCATGGGGGTGTTGTATCCACACAGGCAGCACATTTATCTTGCCCAAACATTGAGCCCAGCCAGGCAACGCCACGCTTTGTTTCTTTATGAAAAAGAACAACAACAACAAAAAAAAAGAGATATAACACCATGATGAAACCTTAATTCTTAACTGAACGACCCCTTTGACATCAAATTACTCTGATATTTCAATTCCTTGTGCCTTAACAGGGCAGCAGCTTTATCTTTCTCATTGTTAAAGGCCTTGGGAAGTAAGATCAGCAATCAAAGTAATAGAAAAAGCAATATAGAACGTGTATAAAACCGAGCTGAATATCCTCAAATGTTTCTCAGCAGGTTGGCTGTTACGAGATCAGGCACCTGGATGGTAAATTACTGGAGTTTGATTTGTGTAACAGGTATTTTGAGTGTGGTTACCAAATTAGCAGAAACAATCCAAAAATTCCCCACAGTTACTGGCGTCCATGTTCTGTTTTTGAAGTGTCATTGCAAGTTTACTCAGGAAGGAGCTTTGAAGGGCGGTATTCCAGAACCAACTTAAATACATTTTCATGGGTCAATTTCTGACGAATATTATTCTTTCTATTCTGAATTGTTTGACCTTCATGTTATGAAAATCAAAGTCACGCAAAGCCTTTTTTATATAAACTGAAATTAGGAAAATGTCACTTCTTACATTGGTGTGGAAACTTCAGAGGCACACACACACACACACGCAGTCATATACACACTGCCTTTCACTCCCAGCCAATTTTCTGTTCCAGCAAATAGAGAAAAAGGGAAGATTTATGGCAAGAATAGTTTCCATTTCTTTCTTCATGATTTGATTTTTTTTTTCCTCCCTGTTATCCATGTATCAGAGAAAATATATTCAAGTAGAACTACCATAATAAAGAAAAAAAGGTGAAACTTTTTTGGATATAGGAACAAATCTTCTGCACCTCTTTTCTGATTTTTTTTTTCTTTGGACAAAAAATATGGTTTGGGGGAGGCAGGGGGTGTAATTAGAACCCTCATTTTGGGCACACAGGAGAAAATGGGGTGAGGAATTTCTCCTGCTGAGAAAAAGCATCAGGTCAGGAAGATGAGAAGGCACGGGAGGACAAATCCTCCTCCATGCCACCTGACCTAATGCAATCTGAAAGATTTTCTTCTTCCACAGCTCAGAGTCAATAGATGCAAGAGCATAATGACCAGCTGACCTTAATGAGGAATAAAATACTTGCACTATTTTTCCTGTCACCACAAACCCTTCATGCTCTGGTGTCCTCTCCCTCCCTCTGGCACTGCTTACCTTGAAGTGTAACTAAGGTCACCTTTGTTAAAAGCTGTTTCTGCCTGTTTCTAGTTGGAAAATCAGAATTCAGCCACCGCATGAGAACACCCCACTGCTGCTGTTTGTTCTGGTCCTGCAGCCACAGACAGGTCAAACAAAATGGCAGGGACAGAGGGAGAGGGGAGCAATAATATCTCACAAAGTAGAGGTGAAGACAGGAAAGTACTTCAGGATGGCACAGACACCTCGCAGTGCACGTGGCTCTATCAGTAAACCAGGCCAGTGACTCATAACTATAGATTTTACCCTGTCTTTTAAAGGTATTTTAAATGTTTATTGATTTCTAAGGCAGCATGACTCGAAATTGTGCTGACCTTGGAAAGGCTGGGGAGGCAAAAGTCATCCCATTTTTACCAAATGAGCTCCAACAGCTCCAGGAGCATTCCATCCCTGCCATGAAACCCCTGGAAAGGCTGGGAAGACAAAAACCATCCCATTTTTACCAAATGGGCTCCAACAGCTCCAGGAGCATTCCATCCCTGCCATGAACCCTCTGGAAAGGTTGGGAAGGCAAAAATCATCCCATTTTTACCAAATGAGCTCCAGGAGCTCCAGGAGCATTCCATCCCTGCCATGAACCCTCTGGAAAGGTTGGGAAGGCAAAAATCATCCCATTTTTACCAAATGGGCTCCAACAGCTCCAGGAGCATTCCATCCCTGCCAGGAACGTGGGAGAGCTCCTGCAGCAGACCCCTAGCCTTGGACCACCCTGGGAATCCAACACCAAACTCACCACTCCAGAGCTGCACAGTGCCCAGGGGCTGAGGCTGTGGGAGGGACAAGCAAATGGTACATCCAGGGAGAGGGAAAAAGCATTTCATGGTGGAGAAGAGGAGTGAAGGTGGTGAAAGAAATGTTCCTTCTTCGAAGGAGTTTTTTGTTTCCATTGGCTTGATTAAAGGCCAAGGCTCAGATATGAGAGCTCAAAAGCACTCAAAAGACTGCAAAAATTAGGAGTGAGAAATGCAGAACATTCCAAACAAGCACTGGTAAGACTTTTGTACCCTGAACCATCTCATATATTCTGTCAAAAAAAAGGTATTTATTGAAAGATGAAAAGGAGTTTTAAAATAGATTATTGAGACTATTTTTGCAGCCTGTGCCCATAAGCCCCTGTTCTCCAGTGAGTGCCAAGACTGAGGGCTCAGGGGGAGAGAAAAAAATGGGAACTAATAAATTCAGCTTTGCTTTTGTGAGTAAGGCACCCCCTCCCAACCCCATGCTGATAAAACCTTTCTGCCTCTCTCTCACATATTCCCCCTCTCCCTCAATTTTAATTTGAGTTTTTTCCCACCTCATATGTAGCATATGCAGAAAACACGATGGTGCTGGGAATAAAGGTTTCATTAGCACTCATTTGGGATGCAGCAGAACTCCCTCCTGATTTCACAACATGGAAGTGAGGGAGCCATTCCAAATACCTCCTGCTGAAACATTTATAATGCAACCAGCGCTCTCCCACTTTGCCTTTCACTCCCATCTACTCTCCACCCACACATGCTGCCTGCCCCATTGCAAACTCAATTTTCTGTGGTTCCTAAGACCTGAATAAATAGACCACAGCCGTCTATATGTGCATCCAGACCCTGTGTCTTCGTGGAGATTAATATAATTTTAACTCCTCTGCTTTGGTGGGGTTTTGGTCATGGCTTGGGAGAAAATAACTAAAATGACTCTACTTTAAAAAATATTTGATAACCCCCATCTTTATTTAAACGCCCTTTCAAATTATTGGGGGGTTGGCTTTTTTTTAATAGAAATCCTGTTGAAAGCTCTTGCAAGAATTCAGTTAACATTTTCTCTTTAAATATCACACACATCCTGAGGAATCTGTATATTCCAAAAAAGTTTCCCCAAAATAAGCTGAAAAACTTCAGCTTTTAGCAAGATGCAATTGTGGGTCTCTGTTTTGCTGGCCTTGGAAATGAGAAAGCAATGTGTATTTATTTTAGCTAATGGGTAAGTAAAACTCTCAGGATCACGTCTTTGAATGGATCTGTCATTTTAAAGTTAGGAACTATACATAGTCCCTAATGGTACTGGGGGAAACTCTGCTAGTATGAAAAGCTATTAGGAAGAGTAGGAAACTTTGGGGTGGAATGCAGTGTTAATGAGAGCTCATTATGTTATTGCAAATTTTGACACAGTGCATGTTTTTCTCACAGCCCCAGCTCCCCAAGCAAGGTAAGCTTTAGTTCTCTAAAAAGGTAAAATAAAATGATGCTTCCCCTCTGTCTCCAAAAATAAAAGCAGAAGAAAAGGATCCATAATTTAGATCCTTATTACCTGAAACTACCCTAATTACTTAGGATGAAGCAATTTATGGCTTCCCAAAAGTATGACTGGCAAAAGAAAGGATATTTAATATCTGCCACCATAAAGAACAGCGAGGAATTGCCTTTCAGGGAAGATGGATCTGCCCCTCCCTGGCTCCAAGCCTCTGGCATGGCTTTGCCAACAGAAGCCACGAGCCTCATTTGTCCAGAGTTTGCTTTGCAGCTTTACCTCCTGCAGGAAACACGAGACCATTACTTCTCCTGGTTTCAAAACTAGCAGTGATTTAAGAATGGAAGCTATTTTTATTAGTTTGAGACAGTTTCTTAATGCTATGATTTATAGAGGTTATTTGGGAAGGTTAGAAAAATGCACACAGACCTCGGTGTGTGGATACACTGCCCCCGAGTCGTTCTGTAGTCACAGGTTCCCCAAGAAGATGGGCCTTTCACACCAATTTAGTTATACCTTGAAGCATCTTAAATACCAAGTGGGAGTTTTCCCTATTGTTCTTGACTTTTCCAGTATTAAACAGCATTGGAGCAAACCAGATTTTCCGTTCCATTCAAATGAGTCCTTGAATTCGCTGGATGAAAAAGTGGCAAAATTGTAAACATGACAAAAATGGTAATGAGGCAAAATTTCCTGACATACATTTTTATCTATTGTGAGCCTCTATGGAAAATCAAATTAAAAATATAACAGTAATTTTAAAAAATCAGTGCAAAAAGCCCTACAAATGACAAAAAAAGGTGGTGTCCCTTCTAAGACATGTCTTTGGATGAGACTGGGCTTCTCTCTTTACTTCCCAGCTAAATATTTTAGACTCTTTTTAGAAGAATAAACAACCTTCCTGCATCTGCTGGATGACTAGAGGAAACCAGTAGTCATTACTACAGCAGGAGCCTCACAGTGACACAGCCGAGACTGTATCAAATCTGATAAAAATTCTATTCTTCCTTGTCTTACAGCTGGACAAGAAATGAGATCAAGTCTGAATCTCAGCTTACAATGGGATTTTTCTGCCTATTTGTATTCTTTAGCATATTTTACAGTTGTTTCCCACCAGAAAATTAGAAGTGATTTAGTCCATTTCTTTTTTCTTTCAATACTCAATTTAAGGCATTCTTGTGTGCATAACTCCGGCACGAGTTTGTTTTGAAAACTTAAATTCACCACTATGTACATTCTAAATTTAGTCTAATTACTGTTGCTGTTGAGCAGATAATGCACAACACAGAAGAATCCCAGAGCAGCTCTGGATGTGGCTCTGTGCTGTGCAGAGGTGAAGGCAGCAGCAGAAACAAACGGAGCCACACGGATTCCAAAGCAGAACACACGTTTCCCTGCTTTGTCTGTGCTTGGAATGCAGCCTCTCTGCTGCAATGCACTTACAAAGGATGCACAGCTGAGAAAAAGCTGGGGAAATCCTCCTAGTTTTTACAGGGTCTGAAACAGGAGGGTCTCATTGTCATTGATCTTTTTGGACACTGCTCAAATCAATAAAGAGGGGCAATAACAGCAATCCATACTTGTTCTCATCAACCTTTACTCCTACTGTTTATTTCTTCATCAAGAAAAGAAAAAATATTTTTTGCTTTGTATCGGAAGTCTTTAGGAGGGGAACTGCTGTTGACATTTCCTAAATTTAACTATTTAAATCCCTTCCTTCCTTCCTTCCTCCCTCCCTCCCTAAACGGAAATCATCACCTTGGGATTCAGGTGATGACACAACTCCGTGTCCCCTCTGGATACAGAGGTTTTCCAGGGAGATGCAGGAATTGCTGATGCAACTAAGAGAAAACAAATTCCCAAATCAAAACCAAGAGAAGCCCCCACAAAATGCCTTGAATCAATGAGTTTTCAGAATGTTGAACAGGAATTGCCCTGTTAGGGCTCTCTTCAGAGCGGTGTCACCAGCTCGGCACCGAGGTGTTCCCTTCCGTGACCGTGCCAGGCCTGGAGAGGCAGCAGGATCCCAGCCAAACGGAATTCCTGTGCTCCAAATGCCAGGCACACTCCTCCCTACAGAACCTGAGAGCATTTGGACAGAAAGCAAACCCCACCAAAAGAAAATTCTCCCCTGCACAACACCCTCCCTCAGGGACAGAAAACACAGGGGACAGATGTAACTCATGGTGCTTAATGCAGTCCTGAAGGCGCTCGTAAAAAGCCTCTCTTAAAACCAGTCATTTCCTGATCCTGCTCCTCTTTTCCCCATGCCACAGCCATAACAACTCATTTTGAAATTGAAGATAAAGTTTAGTAAAATTACACTAAGCTCATCCCGTGCTGGAAAAATAAGAAGCCAGTGTTTTCTAAAAGGGTCAATGAATTTCAGGTCAAACAAAGCCATGCAAAGCCACAAGCAGTAAACAAGGTCTGGTGCCACCAGAAGCAGAAACATGAGGCCTCTAATACCTCACACATTATATTCTGTTAAAGGAAGATAGATTAATTTGAAGGAAATATCTTGATTATGTTTCTGCACAAACACACCAAAGTTCTTATTTGCATAGCCTAAAGTATACACTAGCACACATTTACTTAAATAAATATTACCTTTTAGCACAATTTTTCTTAATTTCTATGTTTTTTTTCCCAGTAATGAGCAGAGATGACAACAAAATAAGTGACTAATTTGACTTCAAGCCCATTTGCTTCAGTGATAAAATAGAGTGCTATGGATATTATCCAGTTTCACCTATGGCTAATATATTTTAAAAATATCTCAGATGTACCTTAGGTAACTCTGAAAGCTGTTCACTGCTTCCACACAGCTGTTTACAAATAATCAAACTACATTTTGGACGTTATATAGTAAAGCTAAAACTCGGGCATTTTTTAGGCTCGGAGTTTGATTTATGGCACTGCAGGCTGGTACAGCCAGGGTGGAATCCCCATTCTGCCCATTCATCACATGTCAAGTCAGCTGTGAGCACATTCCCTGACACGGGAGGCAAACCAAGGTGTGAGTGGCCATCCTGCATGGATGCAGTGCAGAACTGCCCCACCCTGCCCTCATTCCTGGAGCAAATTCCCTGCATTCAGCTCCCAATCCCTGCATTAATAACCAAACCTCCCATTATGAGGAGTTTTTAAAGGGAATTCCTACATTCTGCATACAGAATTTCAGCCTAAGAATGGAAAGCACAGTAAGGAACAAAAGATGCCAAACTAGAATGAAAACAATGTATAAATCAGCAAAGTTTCTGCTGCTAAATTCAATCATATTATACTTGGATTTATGTCACGCTTCAAAATACTGTCCGCAAACATATGGGATTATTGAAAACCACAGAATCACAGACAGGCTTGGGTTGGGAGAGACCTCAAAGTCCACCCAGTGCCACCCCAGCCATGGCAGGGACACCTGCCACTGTCCCAGGCTGCTCCAAGCCCCAATGTCCAGCCTGGCCTTGGGCACTGCCAGGGATCCAGGGGCAGCCCCAGCTGCTCTGGGCACCCTGGGCCAGGGCCTGCCCACCCTGCCAGGGAACAATTCCTTCCCAAGATCCCATCTAACCCCACTCTCTTTCGCTATCCCATGGGAGCCCAAAATCCTCATTCATTACATGGTTTGAGACAGGGGTGGGGTGAGAAGAAAACCCAGTCCACGAGCACCCCTTGCATTTTACCCACACAATTACCATGAGCTTTTTCCCTAAGGTGTGGGCTGAACAATCACTGACTCTGATCCAGAAAATTGTGCATTCGCTCAAACTGTGTGAGTCAATCCCAGCTCCAGCGAACATTAACATGCTGCAAAACATGCAAAATAAATGATGTGTTCTACTACCACAGTCGGTGCTATTATGCTTTGTCTGTACAAAAAGCTTAAAACACAGCCTTGCCTCATTTGTATTGCATGCAGGCAGGGCATTGTGTTAAAGAGTTCTTGACTTAGGGATTAAAAGTGAGCTGGAGAAGAATGCAAAAATGTCTTCTGCAGAGAATTCTGGGTTTCTAAATACCTGAACATGCTTTTATTTCCTTCAGAAAGAAGCCACAGGAAGGAGTGTAAAATGTTGGCATGTTTCTGAAAGCATAAACTACGAATTTTGTACAAGAAAAATCCAGATGAGTGTTGTGTTGGCACGGTTCAGGGCTTTGTCATAAACTCACATTTTTACTTCCCTTATGGCCATCCTCTGGGCAACCCGAGGTTTGTCTTAATCATAAAGGGATGATTTGCATCCCTTTCTCTCTCACATATCTATTCTGATCTCAGAACAAATTTAGCAGAAGGAAACTTCCATGTCACACTGTATTCATCAAATAAATACAATTATTCACACTGGAACCACAAATCTGTAATGAAATAGAACCAGCTGAAGATTCAGCTGACTTCTTTTTTTCCCTCTGCAAGGTGTAGATTTCTTTGGATAGCAAGATCTGTCATGGGATTCCAGCTTGCCCAGCTGATAGAGAGGAAAACCTCAGGCCATGGAAAGGAGAAATATAGAGCAGAAACTAAAACTGGCTCCAGAAGAGCCTAATCCAAGTTTTTGGGAAAAAAAAAATCAATCCTGAACCCCCACATTTCTAACATAAAACAGAGTAAAATAAAAATTTAAAAAAAAAATAATAATTTGGACATTTTCATAAAGAGACCACCATTTTTTGGGCACAAGGAACATCAGTGACACAGAGATTGCTCTGGAGAAGGCCTTGGCAACGAAGCCTCATTCAAATGGGCAGGTAAATCCAATTTTCTGTCAATACAATTTGTGTTCACATCACCAATGGAAAGCCTCAGCTCCAGCACTATCAGAAAACTAAAGATGTCCTTAATCTGTCAATCAGAACAAAGAAAATCTCTCCAGGTACAGTTTTCAAAAATGTGTCCACACCTCTCTTGCCCCAAACATATTTTAGGTCATGCTCGATACCCGCCCAACACCCCGAGCCAATTTCCAGCCCCAGTTACACCAGACCTGCCCAGTTTGTGTCCAGTCCAGGAATGGACAGACACCCTCAATCCCATGGAAAATTCAGGAGTCCAGAGTGCTGCCCAGGCCATTTGTCACCCCAGAGATCCTCCCCTGTGAGGAGCAGGACGATGGCAGTGCCTGGACACCGCGCTCACCTTCCAAAGGATATTTCAGCCTCACAAAACCCGACCGCCTCGGCAAGCTCTGCCTCTGGGTAATTCAAACCATTTTACCAGGCGGAGGTTTTTATATTGGTTTTATAAATGTCTTAAGGGATAGAAAAATATATTCCATGAGTTAGAGATTCACTGAATATGCTATGATGGTATATAGTGCACTTAGGCCCAGACTAAAATAAAAGAGCTATAACTGGTCTCTTGTCCATATTTAAGGTAAAATAAGTGCCTGGATTTCCAGAAGCACAGAGCTCAGATCACTCAGAGTGAATTTGGAAAGTGTTGAACAATTTTGAAAATGAGGACAAACATTTTTTTTCAGACTAAATATGAATAAAATCTAACCTGAGGCTGCAGTTCTCTGAAAATCCTACTGCCCTATATTTGTTTTTCACTTCTCTTCTGATTCTACACCCATACACAGGAAAAAGTCTTCTGTTTCCTGCCTCCATCCTGCTTTTTACCGATTCTTTTCCTAGTGGAAGCTGAATATCAATATTAGTCAGCCTCCCAAAGCCATGAAGGTGAGTAAAAATCTGTAACTCCACTAAGGGAGTGCACCCTGTCCTACCTAGAATACAGATAAGATTCCGCAGAAGAAAAAAATCATGATAAAAGCAGGGTGCTCATAGGAAGTATACACATCCAGCAGTTACAGTTCAAAATTTAATTACTCCATTTCCATTGGGAAGCACATCCCATTCTCCCTGCCCCTATGTTTGCTATTTACTGCTAAAGGAAAAGATTAATACCTGCAATAAAGAATCAATAACATTATAGTTGCAACGTATTTTCACTCTGAATTTAGACCAGCATGGTTCACCAAGGAGTCTGAAGGGCTGCTTCAAGTCCTCCAAAGTGAGAGTTCTAGAAACTTCAGTTTTCAATTAATAATTTCAGCTGAACAGGCACAATAAGGGAGAACACCACAACTTTTTAAGCTTGCCTGACTATAATTACTTTATAATTGTTAGAAATAAAGATTTGTCTACATGGCAGATGAATCTGCAGCATTGCTGTGTTTCACAAACTGTCAACATATTTTATATCATCTCCTAAGGACCTTTAAATGCACAGCTTGAGGGGGAAAGATGCAGCTCTCCAAGCTGTCTGTGCTCAGAGCACATTCCCCTCTCCTTTCAAGCTGAAGATGAAAATCAGAGCAGAAATTTCCCTTTGCCACTTTTCAGAACATAAATCTTTGTCTTACAGTATTTATCACAACTGCCCTCAGTTATCAAGTCCTGTAAAAATCCTCCACAAGCAAAAGAACACAGTTACCAATTTATATTCTTTTAGAGAGACAGAATATCACGGACACAGGGCTGGGCTCCCTTGCTGTCCCCACTGCAGGGCACAGGAGCACTCGGCACCCCCTTACCCCCGAGTCCTGGCTAGACCAGGCACATTTCTCTACACTAAATCTTGAATTTGAAACGTGCTACCAGCCCATTTTTTTTATATTTTCTTCAGCATCTGCTATGGCCAGGTTTTTATGTTTGCTTGCAAAACCTTCACACCCCTGTTTAAATGGAATTAAGAATGCAAATGACACATGCACCTTGCTGCTTGGAAACACACAGGTTCTTATTTCCTGACATGACTTTCCTTAAGAGGGTTGAGCAGAACATTAAAAGTACCCCAGGAATTCCACAGGGAATGGAGATGGCATTGGACTGAAGTGAAAGGGCACTTTAAGTGACAGAATCATTAAACCACGTTATTTCACATCTGAAAGTGCAGCAACTTAACATCAAACTGATTGGAATTTACAAGTTTTGTCCCACAGAAAATTATCATTTTTCAACCCTCCCTGGCGGTATAAGAAGGTTAAATATCAAGCAATTACGGAATCAAATATTAATAATGAAATGTCAGTTCTGGTATGGAATCAGATGTGCTAAAATCACTGACACGAGGGGCACTGCCCTGGACTCCAGGAGTCTGGATTTGCTCTGGTTACAGACCCGGGAATGTGTTTTTCCCAGCTCATTTGGCACCGAGGATTACTCAGGTAACAAAGGCAGGCAAACCACGTGAGGGTGGTGGACAATGCCAAATCTTGGAGTGTAAAGAGTTTAAAAAGAAAATACAAATGTTGTATGGCCCTGAAGCAAACTTGTATGTTTTTTCACTACAGCTAAAGATACATATAATTACCCTGAAACATGTCAAAATCCAACGTGACGAGTGTTGTTCAATCCAGACTAGCAAGCATATATCACTCTCTTAAAAAATATAATTTTACCATTATAAAGAATTCTCCCAAATTACAATAAGAACATTACAGATGTTACATTTTGGAAATCATTAAAACTATTCAAGCATCTTGCTATAAAGTCATGACTATAAAATAACCAATAATGTTCCTGATATTTTGAGGTCTTGGTCTAACTAAAGGAACAGAGGATTGTGTTTAATTCAGTAATAGCAATTAGTATTAAAAGAACAGAAATGTCCATGTAAAACCTATATTCATTCTGAATGAACTACTTATTTAGCAACTAAATATGTACAGGTTGAAGCTATTTGGTCAAAAATTATACAGATATTTCATTTGTGAGTGATTTAAACAGCTTTGCTTCTTGATACAGTTGTCGATCTCTACCAGGGCCTGTAGATTGCAATTAAAATAGGTTGATCTATAATTACTGTACTGAAGTTGCTAATATTTAAGTGGGATTTGGGTTAAAAAAGTCAGGTAGGATTTTGAGGGGGGCTGAAGGGGAGAGGAGGAAGGAAACTTATACAAAGACAGCTGATAAAACAATATTAAATTAAATACTAAATTCACTGGTGATAAGTGAACTTCACCAAGCTCAGAGTTGCAGTTCAGGCATTCAGAAGTCCAGGAGCTTATCTAGGCTTATCAGAAACAGCTAAATCCTCTGGGTCTGCAGAACTGAGCTGAAATCTTGCAAGAGAGCTCTGCTTCTGCTTAGAAACACTTCACAGACATTATTTCATTGCATTTCAACATTTTAATTATCACTCTGATTGGGACTCAGTAAGCATACGAAAGTGAAAAGAAAAATGAGCATGCTGTTTTTAGAATTTCCAAGATTCCTCAGTCAAAGTTCAAATTATCTATAAAAAAAGAAACAACAACCCACTTTCAATTTTGGAATTGGATCTGGGAGGAAATGCAGGGGTTTGTTTGCTTTTTTGGATTTTGTAGCTCCATTTATTATCCAGACCTAGTCCAACTAATGAACCACGAGAAGGGATATTAATTTTAGAACTCACCTAGCATTGTTCTGGGATCTGCTGGAAATGTCATCAATAATAGAAAACATATCTAGCATGAAGGCAGCTTGTCAACAAGATGACTGAGTCCTGCACTCTTAAATTGGTTATTTTAGCTCACATAAGTTCTTATTGACATGGATATATCTGAAACAATCCTCCCAGACATAGTCATGAGGTTTGGCAAGTTCTGAAGCCAAGATAAACTATTGAGCCACATATTTCCAAAGGTCGATATTATTTATCTCCTTCAGGAGAGGAGACAGTGATGAGCAGGAAGGTGCTGAAATGCCTGTCCTGGACATAGGAACACAAACTACCCAACGAGACAACTTTTTATTTGCCACGGCCAACGTTTGGAACAGAAATTTTAGCTGCTGTTTGCTAATGCCCCGCTTTGTTATCGAAGGCATTTCTCCAGGATAAACAGGGCTTCCCAACCACAGCATCAGCTTTTACAGCACAAAAAACCTTGCCTTTGAAACCGCCGAGTTCTGCTCCGACAGAGCCGCTGCTCTGAGCTGCCCAGTTCCTGCAGGGTCTGCAGCAGAGACCTGGGCCTGCCCTGTCCCTGCCAGCCACGCCTCTGGCAGGGGTTTTCTGTCACCAGAGACATCTGATGTTGATGGAAGATGCAAAGCCTCACTGCTGCTCTCTTGTTTTGAAGCTCCTCCATCACGCCCTGCTGCTGCTTCCTTTCTCCTAAAAGTTCTTCACTTGGGTTTGTTTCCCCACAACAGCAATGCAGAGTTTTAGGACACATTTGGCCTTTCCCATCTTCTCCCCAAAAGAAGAAAGTCCAAATATTGTGGGTTCATGGTGAGATTTCATTTAGCAGCTGCTTCAACACTCTCTGAAGCCAACAGAAAGTTTCTATTGGCCTCAGCACACTTTGGTTTTTTATTTTTTTTTAATCCTGCAACACAACAGAGTTTTACGAGGAATTTTAGAAAATCCACTTCTGTTACAAGTCTTTTTAAAGACACAGAAAAGATTGAAGAGTTACCAGTAATTCCTAAGTCTGATCTATTCTGTAACCTCTCGTGCAGCTTGTTATCTACACACCAGAGCACGACTGCAACACTTTGTATCCCACCTGCCTCTACCTTTAACTGGCTTCATGCAAACACCTTCAGGTGCCTGGACAAGTGGATAAACCTCAGGAATTTCCTGTCCTAAACTTTGTCAGTGGAAGCCTGGAGGAAGGGACCAGTCCACTCAAAACACTGTGAATACTCCCAATGCAAAAATAACTTTTTTACTGCCAGATTCAGCCAACTGTTTTTAGGATTATCCCAGAATCCCAGAATGATTTGGGTTGGAAGGCAACTTAAGGCTCACCTTGTTCCAGCACAGCCTTCAATACTCCCAGGGATACAGCTTCTTTGGGAAACCTGTCCCAGGATTCTAGAGAGGAGAACCCAAACTAAAAGAATTTTCAGACACGAGGGAATAATTTTAGTGACAAGCACATCTTGGTAGTCAGTACCCCAATGACCAAGCCCAAACTACAAAAACCAGGGGTGATTTCAGAGCAAAGCACCAATTATTACATTCAGAAAATTGTGACACCTTCAGTTTCAATACAGGAGAAATCACTGAACTGACTCTGCATTTATACACAGGTGCTTACGCGTTCCCTCTTTCAGCATTTTTCTGGCAATGAACCTCAGCTAGGACTCAGAGGTCACTCTGGCATGCAAAAACAATTCACATAAAATTATCATTACTCATTTGAACAAAGACAAATGATTGTGAAGAGCTATGCTTTCCGTAGGAATCCAAAAGGCACAGAATATGGGCTGAAAGGTCCAAATCCAAGTTACTCGTTTCTAATTCTATTCCATTTTCAAGACACAAATTATATATTAGGCTAAAAAAATCAAACGCAGTGGACTTTCTGGCTATGAAGATTTGCAAACAGCACATTAATACCAGGTGTAGATTTCTTTTTCATTACTAAATACAGATCTTGCAGTGACGTAAGTGACATTAGACATTTACTTTCCGAGTCACAGCCAGGTGGTGTTTTCCCCTGTATGAGGCAATTGTGGGAGGAGTATTTCACTTTTTTATATATGTATATATATGCATATGTGTATATATATATATATAAGCACATATACACATATACATATACATACATATATATTTATGCATATATATATACACATGCATACATAATTGTACTTATGAATAAATACATAAATAAATGCAGTATCACAAATCAAAGTTCATCTGGGTCAGGGCAACCCTGGGATAAATCCAGGCTGGGGCTGAGCAGCTGGAGCAGCGCTGGGAGAAGCCCTGGGGAGCTGGGGGTGAGAGCTGGGACCCCAAAATCCTGCCCTGGGCTGAGCCCCAGCGGGGGCAGCAGGGGAGGGGGGGATTCTGCCCCTGTGCCCCTGAGCTCAGGTGAGACCCCACCTGCAGAGCTGCCCCAGGCCTGGGCCAGCACGGGAAGGAGCTGGAGCTGCTGGAGAGAGCCCAGAGGAGGCTCCAGGATGAGCAGAGGATGGAGCAGCTCTGCTGGGAGGAAAGGCTGGGAGAGCTGGGATTGCTCAGCCTGGAGAGGAGAAGCTTTGGGGTGAGCTCAGGGTGGCCTTGCAGGGCCTGAAGGAGCTGCAGGAAAGATGGAGAGAGACAATGGCCAAGGGCTGGAGGGCCAGGAGCCAGGGAATGGCTTCCAGGGCCAGAGGGCAGGGCTGGCTGGGATCTTGGGAAGGAATTGTTCCCTGGCAGGGTGGGCAGGCCCTGGCCCAGGGTGCCCAGAGCAGCTGGGGCTGCCCCTGGATCCCTGGCAGTGCCCAAGGCCAGGCTGGACATTGGGGCTTGGAGCAGCCTGGGACAGTGGCAGGTGTCCCTGCCATGGCTGGGGTGCCACTGGGTGAGATTTAAGGTCTCTCCGAACCCAACCCATCCTGTGGTTCTGTGATGTCACTCAAAGCCCAAGCACTGAAACGCAGCCATTGTCTGTCAAACAGAGCTCCCAGGGGTGTGAGGGGCACAGGACCAGCTGCCCCACACATCCCAGTAAAGGCTGCCCTGGAGACACTTTCTGTAGGACTGGAGGTGAACCTGCTTCTGTATTAACTTCATTTTTGGCCTTTCTCAAGCAGACACTGGGATTGCTTTGCCATGCTAAATTTTTTTCAGTTAATATCTTCACAGGAGGAACACTGCTCCAGAAGTACCAAGCTGAAACCACCAAATAGATTTCACACTGTGCTGGACCACCAATTAGATGGAAACTTCAGTCCCATGGCACAAGTTTAGTGCTTTATTCATTCTCCTGTATCTATTATTTATCAGCAAGGAGAGACTGAAGAAGAAATGGAGGGAAAGCAAAATCCTGCAGTTTAATGCAAAGTCTTAATCTCTCAGCTATGGGAGTTGAAAAGAAGCTGAAATGAGCGACTGAAATGTGGTCAGTCATTTCACTGCAGCCCTCACTGGACAGCAGGGTGACAAGAGACTCCTTTTCCCTCCAAGGATTACCTAACTGGAGGCACATGAAAAATGAATTAGTGCCTTCTCAGGGGAGCATGCACTGCAAGGCCACACCCCAGACCCACTGAAAAGGCAGTACGGGCACAAATGACCTCTAACAGGCTTGTTAGGCAGAAAATTAATCATGTTTTTACCTTGTCTTAACAGTGAAACAATAGGCAGGGATGGTTTAGTTGGAAAGCTCCCTTGACCAGAAGGAGGAGCAGGTCAGAGAAGAAGCAAGAGACAGGAAAGAAGTTCAGCTCTCAGGCTGAAGAGAGAAGACCCCATGTGCAGAACTGATGACACCTCACCATTAATATTCAAAGCTGTATTAAAGGCCTAAGATTCCAATAAAAAATCCAAGTTCCCATTACCTGCATCTACTGCTCCTGCTCTGCTACAGAAACATCCTGAATATTCTACTGACTGGAAGCGTGAAATTATTGCACTTGCTGGAGTGAAACTGTGCACGCTGTTCCCCTGATAACCAATCAATGGAACTCCCAGGATGGCCCCAAATATCCTCAGATATCCAGGATGCTCCCGCTCTTTATGAACATCCTGAATTATACATGGAAACAAATGGAAACACACGCCAGTCCTCCAGCTGGTGCAGGATATCCACATCACACTAACCCCACCAAGCACACTGGCAGCCTCATTTTGCAGCAAGTGAACTCCAAGCCATTTCCATGTAGAGTGCAGCAAAGTAATTGGACTTGTCCTAACGAAGCCGTAGATCCATATGCAGAGGGGAAGATTTAATGGAGGAACTTGTAATTACCTTGCTGCATGCAAATGATGAGACATTTCCCCCCGGGCTACAGTTGCTGGCTATCTAATCTCAGCCACAGGGCAGATACATAAATCCCGTTGTTCACATTCCCCAGACGCCCTGGGAAAGGCGTGTAACCTTTTTTTCACTCCCTTAGCACAGCTTTTCTTCAAGTAATTCTAGTCCAGTAGTTGGAGTTAGCACAGACTTTAGCATGCAAACATCTCTTCATCTGAAATTAATTCCAACTCCTACCCAACACTTCAACAGCTCAATCCCTCCACCCCCAAAAGAGTTTATTGCCCTCCCCATCTGGCTCTGGAAACAGAAAACAAACTGATTCGTCTCAAATGAGAAAAGTTTTCAGCGATTCCTCAGCACCAGAAGGAGCCCTGGAAACCACCGTGATTCTGGACGACAGGAACACGTATTTGTCACCCAGAGAGGGAGCTGGATCCAACCTGCATCCGTGATTTATGCAATCCCTGCTGAGGTCAACAGGAATAACAGCAAACCAGAGAGTGTCCATGGTTTAATACATGGCAATCCATACATTTAATTTGAGGGGACAATCAATGCACCTACTCTGCTTCTTTCCTTACTCTGAATGCATTTACTCAGCATCTTACACTCCCTACAAATCCCTAGAGAGCTTGTCACTCCCAATCAATATTAATAGTCATCCTCTCTCCTAGGATTTGGGGTTCAAACTTGAAGATTCTCTTTGGAGTAACGTCCTCACACATAAAAGTCTCATTCTTCAGCTGCAGGAGCCTTTCTGCTGTGTTTCAGTTCCTCTCACATGATTTAACCAAAAGCACCCCAACTTTTTCACTTCTAAAGAACCAATTTTTCAGCCATTTTTCTGCCCTGCTGCCTGCAGGCTGCTCCTGCCTCTGAGGTGAAGCATAGTGGCAGAACATCACACCACGAGAAACTCCCAGTTCTCTGCAGGAAAATGCCTTCCTTCAAAGCACTCCTCATTCACCTTTACCTTTTAGCCATTGAAATCCTCACCTGTAGGCCACTCAAGACTTGGATTAGGGATTTCCAGCCTGATTGAGTGTCTAATCCCCTTCAGTCTTTGTAGTCTGGGGGTGAATTGAATCCTGAAACACCACGGAGTGTGGAAAAGGCAAAACTGCTTGGAACTGCCAGTGTTTTCCCCAAATTTTGTAAGACAAAGTTATTTATTTTCTTCAGAACATATCCCGAAGACATGTTCCTTGAGCCCTGCGACATCAAGCCAACCACCTGGAGAAGTTTAACACAGAAATATATGACCATGGAAGAACATGGGAACTGCCACATTTTTGGTCCCCTGGCCTTGGAAAAAATGAAATCATCGTTGTTACGAATTGCAGCGTTGTATTTACAAGGGGATATTGATCTCAATTTTCTCTCCTTCACATTGAAATAATGCAATTGCTCACTTCACTATGGGAAATCAGGGGACTTTAAATCCTTTTGAAGAATTGCTGTGAAGTCTTCAGTTTTACATAGTATTAATCAGGCCTGAAGTCAAGTGACAGGAAGCCAATAGTGGTGTTTTAAAGTGAGGAGGGAAAAGCTGAAAGTCTCAGACTCTGCTGCAGCATCAGTGACACATTTGCACCCAGGTTCTCACAGGAGCAGAGCATCTGCTGAAAAAGCCACTGGGAATGCACAAAGATCGTTCCCCATGGGTCTGTCTGCAGTGAATCCATGCAGGAGGACAGGGAGGCAAATCCAAGGAAAATCAGTGTTTCTGCTGACATCCTGATGGGAAATAGCCCAGGGGGTGTCCTGCCCTGCTCAGAGCCTGAAGGAGGGAACCTACATCAAGGGAATTGGGGCTGTGGAAGTTTCACCTGGAAGGAAGGCAGGGCAAAGAGATCTTTTGCTGGTTCCCAGATCCATGGGGGCTCAAAGACTTGAATCCTGGAATTCCAGGAGGGGCTGTGGCATGGTGACCCAATCTGCTTTCTCTATGAAAATCAATGAGATCAATTGGGCGGACTTTCCCCCTCTGGACAGTGATTCAGAGGAGAAGGAGAAGGTGAGGCTGGGGAATTCCCCACATTTCCCACCCTTTGAATTGTCCATCAAGGCTTTGGCTACACCCCTTTCCCCTCCCAGCTATTTCCCTATGCATTAGGTTGTTTTAGTATGCATTAATTGCTGGAAAGTTCTGTGTTCTCTGTATCCTCATTGGTTCGTTTGAATGGACTCTTCCCCCTGTTTCATTCCATTGGGAATTTGCAGTTATGCAATTTTTCCCTATTGGACCTTCCCTGTTGGATCCTCCCCTTTCTGTCTCCCTTAAAACCCCTCACCAACCGTCAATCCTCACTCTTTGTATCCTTTCCTTGCTGTCGAATTCTCCTGTTCCTTTTGAGAACAGGGAATAAAGACACAAACTGCAGGAACATTTGAGCCCTTCTCTCTCCTTCTTTACCTCCGCCGTGCTGGCTCTGGTAACATCATCTGCTGCCAGCTCCAGCTGGGGTCTTGGGCAAACTGAACACCGGGATTTTAAGGACACAAGCGGCCTCACCTACCCAGGTACAAGTGTCTTGACGCCTGCGGACAACCGGACAATCCAGCAGACAGCGTCAGGGCTGCCCTTTGCGTGCCTTGTTGTGCTCCCTATCTGCCCAGCTTCTCCGAGTTCCACAGGCAAGACAGTCCTATAAAGATGCACAGAAGAAAGACATCCTTATCACCCAACCCAGCGAGGTTTTGTTTCAGAAGATAGTAAATGTACCAAATTTATTACTGCCATTAGCATTTTCACTTTGCATTAGCAAACAGCACTGGCAAGGAGCAGAAAGCTACATGGAATTCATTAAAACCTTCTGGGTTTGGAAAATTGGGAAGTGGAAATAATAATCCTGCAAGGAAGAGAGCAAAATTTGCTACCTGAGACCCAGAGATACCTCAAATAGGGTGAGGACAGCTGAATTTTGTAGAGACATTCTGCCATCATGAAGATCACGAGTCAGCTCGGAATTCTCCAAATCAGCAACAAAACTCCAAGGATTTTTTCCCTGTGATATGTAGCAGCTGCAGTGGAGGTTTCTCATGCCCTTTAACTGGTTTTCTGGGGGAAAGAATGAGCATATGTGCTCTGAGAGTGTGCTGAGCACCATCAAGAGCTGACGCTGCAGAACACTTTTCATCATTTATTTAAAGTGGTCTGAAAAATCTTTTGAAAGCATATTCCATTCTCAGAGATCCAGCTGTGAAGATACTTATCAGAGCACACACTATACATGTTCCTCTGGTCAACTTCTTCCCACACATCCTTGGAACCATTCCTGCTCCTCTTCAGTGTTTACAGGCTTGAGATTTTTGCAGATTGTTATCACATCCATTAAGCTACACAACACAGAACTGCAGGCAAGAAAAACACTGGGCTGACCTTGCAGGGCTGCCTGCAGCCTCTGGAATGACACAAAACCCACACAGAGTCAGGGGAGTCAAAAAGTTAAAGGGAAAGAAGCGCAGGGAAACAACAGTTTAGATAACTGGGAACTGCTTAGTGAAAAGAGCCCTGCAAGACAGAGTCATTAATTTCCTGGGTCTGGAGAAAGAGCAGAGAGAATCAGCGATCAAGTCAAGAACCAGGAGTCTACGAATAAGGCATTCCTTTGTTCAAACCCCAGACCTACTGGATAATTAAGTCTTATGGCCTTACTCTCTAACCCATACTGGATTTACA
Organism: Pardalotus punctatus; assembly: GCA_013400915.1. NCBI lineage: Eukaryota > Metazoa > Chordata > Aves > Passeriformes > Pardalotidae > Pardalotus > Pardalotus punctatus. The sequence continues at coordinate 16,810 of VZTX01021385.1, read as the reverse complement.
CTCAATCTGTCAATAAAACACAGTCACAAATTTCTGTGGAACAGATATTTTCTGAGCGCTCTCACGAGAATTTTTAAGATCAAAGCCTTGCTGTCATTTCAGTCCTGCAAGCCCAAGTGGCAGAGATCCTGTATTTGGGGGAACTCTGGGCACAGCTTCTTCTCTGCAGCATAAAACCAGAACAAGAAGGGCTGGAAGGGGGCTCAGTAAGTCAGCTATTCTCCTGCCCGGGGCAGGACCAGCAATACCTGCATAGTCCATGGCAGATATTTGTCTAATTCTCCCCGAAAACCTCTCATGTTGGATGTTCCCAAGCCCAAAGCAATCTCTTCAGTCCTTCCCCTTGTGACATTGGGTGTCTTTGCTAACATCTAATTTAGTTCTGGGCTGCAATTCATAAATGTCTATTGCTTCTTTTCTTAATCAGGAAGGGGGCAGCTCCCTCCTTTCCTCACTGCAGCACCTTTACTAAATGTGAGCACTGTGAATATCCACAATTCCACAGTCCGGGGGGACACTGGCAGAAAATACTGATGCCACCTGCTCATGTGCTTAAGAGAACATGTGTTTGGGGACAGGCAGAAAGAAACCTGTTTCAGCAAAAACTCTGCTGCTGTTGAATTCTGTATTTTTCCAAGCGTGAGGAGATGGCAGGAAATTTCACAACAGAACAGACCAAGCGCTCATCAACTCCCAGACCTCCCCAGCCACTCAGAAGAAAACCTATCAGAAAAAAACTGAACAGAAAAATAAAACGGAATATAAAAATAGGGGCACTGGTGGTTCCTTCTGTGGGTTTTTCCTGTGCTGAGAAAATAGGAAAGTAATTTTTGAACTACCAAGTACGGGGCAGGACTGTGCTCTGGGGAGAAGGTTGGGTTTGTGTGTGTTTTTTAGGGACATATTCTCCAGGATCTGCAGAGCCTGTGTGAGCTGCAAGCCTCTGTAGATCAAGCCCGCAGTCTCCAGGCATGCAGCTGTCTTGGAATTCCTGTGCCAGAGAGTCTGTTAAGAAATCTGACAGTGATTTTAATAAGTAGGTAGCAAACCCTTCAGTAGTCAGTGCTTGTTCCTCCTTTCCCTCAGCAGCCTGGCTGCATGATGTGGGTCAGGCTGGAGCAGGGGTTTTATTTCACCGTGTTCAGCCCTTTCATTCCATGCACTGCATTTCTGCCCCCTATTTAATAACCCATGTAATTAAGAAATGTACAGAAAGAGGAGCCCCTTGAGTTTAGAATTAGCAAGAGCTGACTGCTTTGTTCGGCTGAAACCCAGCTAAAAGCAACTGTGAGGGGAGACCTTTGTGTAGGAACACTCAGAGGAGCAGAGGGAATAATTCTTTAAAAACAAAACTTTAAGAATATTGGTGGAAAAAAAAAATTCATCAGGACTAAACTAAGAGGTCTCCAAAGTCAGCTTTGTGCTGCTGTGAATATTTAGCTGAACACCAGCACAATAACTCCTGGCACAGTCATTTCTTATTGCAGAACCAAATCTCTTCCCAAAGAGAACCAGTGCAGGATATTCATTCTAGCATCAGAATATTATAATCCAATCAATATTTTAGTAAATTTGCCTAATCTTTGAACATTCTGAAACCCTGCAGGGCCAGGAGATATTTCTCTCTAAGAAAGAAAGGCACTTGAATAGCAGAATTTTCAAGTCTTCTATGATTTTTCAAATCATTGTATTCATTATAACACTCCTGTTAGTTTTATTTTCCTGCCTTATACCAGGCAGCATTTTTAACTCCTGTTTCCATAAATGTAAGGTAGAATAGTCTTACATTATAAGGTTGAATCCCACTTGTTGCAATCAAGAAGATGATGGCCCCATTTTCACACTGATCTTGATTTAAATTGCATATACAGAGCTTCAGCAAGATCTCTACCTTGATTTTCATTCCCACTGTAAGCCACATGGAGACTTCAGGCTCAGAACAAAGAAAAGGGAATACAAAAATGGGCTTGTTAAAATATCTACATCCTTCCATATCTAAATGTGATGATAATTTCCAGCCACATTTCAACCTGTAAAACTTATAATTACCAGGCCCATCAGACAGGTTAGGGTTAAGCCACTTTAGAGAGTGAGGAAAGAGGCCCATCTGTGCAGAGATGACTTGCCCCTTTAAAGGATAATTAAAATCAGAATAAGAGGTGTCATGATCCACAGCATTTTCCCACTCCATTTCTCCTCCCTCCTTCTGAAAAAGGTTCCAATTATGTATTGAAAAAACGGGGCACTATCAGCTATGAATTTCTGGACTGTCTCCTACTTTCTCTATGTTTCTTTAACCCCATTTTCTCCAACACACACTATCCTGACTCCCCATAATTTTTTGCCATTTTCATTCCCACCTCCAAATCTCTTTTCTCCGGCCTGCCAAAAAGCACGACAGTCATACTCTCTTCTGCTCAACAGGCTATGCACAGTTAATTTCCCCCAAACCTCTTTGTTTGTTTGCTTTTGGAATGACAGAGTTTCTCTCCAGTTCATGCCACCTCACTCACACACAGATATTCCGCAGCCTCCCTGCTCCTGACCCCGGTGATCCTGTGCCTTCCCCAATGCCATCCTGCCCTTGTGCCTCTCCCAGACCTCCCACAGCTCTTCCACCGCAGTTTAGCCACCCTCTGCCCTGGCTGTTGCATCTCTCTGCTGTCAGGGTCAGTTCTCCTATCAAAGAGCACAGGGGGGCATGGAAGAGCAGGAATAGCCCCACTCCAAAGGCCGGTGCTGGCTGAAGTGTAGGAGCCGCTCTAGCCCGGGGCTGCTGCTCCTCTTCCAAAGCAGGAATCAGGACAGGAGCAGCAGCGAGGGCTGGACTGTGCTGGGACAGGGCAATCTGCCTGTGCCAGCTGGGAATTCTGGGGATGGAAGGGATTTACAACCCAGAGGATGCTGCACACTCAGGAAGCAGCACCTGCAGATGCAGACGTTAAAAGAGGAGAGAAGAAGGGATGCACAATAAAGGAGAGACAGAGGCACAAGTGCAAGCTCCCACTTCCAAGAGGTGGTTCCCAAAGGAAGAGCCTGGAGCTGTGCTGGAGGAAGGAATGGAGAAAATCCAGCTGGCTCAGACAGCCCCTGGAGCCAGAGGGGAGCAGGGAGGCAGAACAGCACAAAATGAGCTGCTGTGGGTGCTGAGGAGAGTTAGTGCAGGGCTGGACTTGTGTGTCAGGTACAGGATGCATCTTTGGAGAAGAAAAGCCTCATCCCTCACTTTCACCATGGATTCATTCACAGTTCTGCTGCACAGGCTCGGGGGCTTCAGCTTTTAGGCTGCTCCTGCCCACTGTGCTCCATGCCTGTATCCCCAGCACCCAGGGGTTCCTTGTCAAAGCTCATCTCCAGCATCGGGGTTTTACAGAACACCCTGGCACTGCAAGGAACCAAAGCCTCCTAAGAGAACAAGGAAACCACAGGAGCTGGCTCTGGGCCAGTGCCTTGTGCTGGCAGCAGTTCAGTGACGAGGCAGAGACTGAGCTGGAACGTGCAGCACACACTTTGTTCTGAGGCCACTTTGGTTAACGGTGTTAAATTTATGGTACAGGAGTGATACAACTCTGGCAATACGAGCTCTGGATGTGAACCCCAACTTTCCTGTGGAATGTTTTGTCACCATTACTATTTTTGATGGCTGATGCAGCAGCCCTTGACAAGAGTGATCATAACAATTTTCAGCACATCTGAAAACTCTGTAGCTTTCCCTGAGTGTCCCCCACATCCCAGATCCACCTGAGGAATGATTCCTTCAGGGAAGCTCGGGTCCTTTCCGTTGCCTTCAGTGAGGTGTGTGGCCTCTGCTGTTTGACCAACAGGCATCCCAAACATTGATCTGTGCTGCTGCCCTGGATCACCCCGAGCAGTAGCACCCACTTTGCCTCTGAGCATGATCTGTGAGTTAATATATCTTTGGGCTAAACAGAGGTTTTCACATCTTAGCTGGTTTGTGCAGGTTTCAGCAGTTTCTCCACTGAAGCTGGCAAGAAATCCCATGGTGTTTGTAAAGCTTCAGTTCTGCAGTGAAATGAAAATTGACATTTCAGCACAACACTAAATTCCAACAATTAGGCTTAAATTAAAGTTCTACTGTATTCCCTAGAACTAAGGTTTTCAAAACATAAAGGGAAGCAATATTACACTAAATACCAATTCTGTCCTCTCTCTTGCAATAATCAGTTTGCCATCATGCCATTCATTCTAATGGCTTTGCATACATTTCTTGTTAGAACTGTCACATAAAAGGCTTACACTGGGAGCCCAGCAAGTTGTCTATTTCTCTCTAATTCCAGAGGTATTCAGAAACACTGGCATTAACTGAAAAGCATTTTCAAGACTTGATGACACAGTTAATTTCATTGCAATTGACCAGAGGATGAAGTAGCACACACATAAAAATGACACACACAGAGCTCACCAGCGAGGCTGCAACATCAAAGCTTAGAAGTTAGGAAGTGCTACCAACATTACCCTGGAACTTGAAAACCTGTCCATTGCGTCTATGCACACATAAATCATAAAGATATACTTTACAATTGTGTTATTTCATGTATTTCCCCTGCTCCAGTGCAGCAGGCAGTGCTTACTTAATGAACAGCCATTCGATAGTTTGTTTTCTCATCCCTGCTCAATGCATGGCCTAAATCTTATTTATTGCTCCCTGTTTAAACCTTGCTCTGTGGACAATTATTCTGGAGCCTGCCACTGTGCCTGTCAGGCCAGTATTTAGCATGCACTATGGAAACTTTGAGTCTGTGCTGCTAAAATTTCGGGGAAAATCTGAAAGCTAGAAACCCCTGGTTTTGGTGGAAAGCATCCCCTGACTTTAACAGCAGGCAGTGAACTCCTGAATCCCAACTCTGCAATTTTTCATACTAATTTTTGAATACCTCTGAAATTAGAGAGAAATAGCCAATGGGATCTCAATACCCCAAGGAATATCTACACTTTAAAGACAACCAATTTCTACTGTAGTTCTGCACTGATTCAACGCTACACAGATTAGGACACATTAAACACTGATTTCTCCTACAAGAACCCATGACCACACTTTTAGGCATCAAAGAAACTCAAAAACTGCTATATAAGTGTCTGTGCATGTGGATGAATGCAAAAGAGCAGAACAAAAAGGTGGGATCAGAGGAGGAGGAGGGCAGAGGGGGCACAGAGGGTCTGCACATGCCCCAAACCACAGGGCTCGTCCTGCAGAGCGGCCCTGCCTGCCTGGCTGGGAAGGGCCAGCATCCCAGCAATGTCCTTTGCTCTTCCCGATTTTTGCAGGCAGACAGCTAAAACGTTCTCTGTGCACTGAACAGGGCAGCAGGGGGAAAAGCAGCCCCCAGAACATTCCCAGAGTGTTCCCAAACACCCCGACTGCAAACGCAGCCATCCCCATCCCTCCCCCAGACAAATCCTGGCAGTGACATCCCATGGAATGTCCCAGTGCCCAAACTGCAGATGCTCCTGCTGGAGCACCTCACACAGGAAGTGCTAAAAAAAATAGAATAAAACAAAATTGAGAAGTCAAATTCAGCTCGCACAAAGTTTCCTTTGCTGGAAAATGGAAACTTTTTTCCTTTTACTGCACAGGTTGAATCACTTCTGCTTTATCCTAAGTTGCATTCCAGCCTTCCACAGATTCTTTATTCAGTCACAGACTATTTCCAGACTCCTAGAGAGCTTTAGAGCTTGACATGTCAAAACACTCGCTGTGTTTGGGTTTCTAGAGGCTGAGGCTGACCCTAAAACTGAGGCCAGGCACTACAAGATGGCTTTTACAACGACTTTACATTGCACAGTCTGCTGCAGGAAACCAAGGATAAATAATGGGATGTCTTTCCCATATGAGTATGTGTGTGAGTGAATCCATCTGTTCATCTGCATGGACAAGGTACCCAATAAAACAGAGCTGCTAACCTATCATTGTCCCAACAGTCAGATTCTTTAAAGAACAACAGAAAAAGCATTCTAAAACCCCCCTGTTTTAACTGCTCAGACCACCAACAGGAAACTTGCTGAATAGAGGCCCACAAAAGAAATGACAAGTTTTTGAAGCACAAGAAAGGCTTCTGAAAATACAGATCATTTGTATATGTATCAAACAGAAGAGACTTCTCTATACCTTAGCATAAAATGTTAAAAGCTCTAAAAAAAGTCTCTAAAAAAGCGTTGGAGCCTCCTATGGTTATACATATTCCAATAGGACTAATTTGATCTGCTCTTTGGAAAGGATATTAATCCATCTTGGGGAAAATCTTTGTAGAAGAAGATGTGGAAATGCATCAAGTCAGCTACTTCACATGATAGCTGGGAGAGCATACAGAGAGGATATTTTTACAATAAATATTGGAAACAGAGTTAATTGTTTCTTATGCTGCAAAGTGGGGACCTTAAAACTTAACTCCATAAGCAGCAAGGATAGTGGACAGAAAGGTTGCATTGATTACAGCAGTTCTGAGTCAGCCTTGCAAAATTCACAACTTTCAGAGGGCCAGGAATGGATTTCATCAGGCTAATCTAGATTGAGGCATCTCTATTTGGACAGCCAGAGGCCCAGGGCAGTTTCACCCAGCCCTGTGAAAACACAGAGAACAGCAGGAGAGAGAGCCCAAGGTGCTGCCCTGCTCTGCAGTTTGTGTCCGTGACCTGCTGTGTTTATTTTTCCTTGCTGTCTGCCTTGGGGCAAAAGGTGACACCATTTGTTTCTGTTTAGGCTCCACATTTATTCTGAGCTTTTGGCTCCCTTCTGATCATTGTTTTGGACATGGAGCTGCTGGAGAGAGCCCAGAGGAGGCTCCAGGATGAGCAGAGGATGGAGCAGCTCTGCTGGGAGGAAAGGCTGGGAGAGCTGGGATTGCTCAGCCTGGAGAGGAGAAGCTTTGGGGTGAGCTCAGGGTGGCCTTGCAGGGCCTGAAGGAGCTGCAGGAAAGATGGAGAGAGACAATGGCCAAGGGCTGGAGGGCCAGGAGCCAGGGAATGGCTTCCAGGGCCAGAGGGCAGGGCTGGCTGGGATCTTGGGAAGGAATTGTTCCCTGGCAGGGTGGGCAGGCCCTGGCCCAGGGTGCCCAGAGCAGCTGGGGCTGCCCCTGGATCCCTGGCAGTGCCCAAGGCCAGGCTGGACATTGGGGCTTGGAGCAGCCTGGGACAGTGGCAGGTGTCCCTGCCATGGCTGGGGTGGGATGGGATGGGATGGGATGGGATGGGCTCTAAGGTCCCTTCCAGCGCAGGAAATTCTGTGACTCACACCGCAGTTGTGTGGTACCTTTGCTCTGCCCAGGGATGCACAAAGCCTTGATTTCCCATTTGATTTCCCACAAGTCAGGCAGTGACCAGCACTCAGGACTGACCATTCACAGCACCTTTCAGGACGTCCTTTACCGTGGTTAAACAGCAATGACTATAACAGCAGCACAAGATGTTGTTTGAAGTAGATCCTGTCTTTTGGTTAATGCATGCAGTTAATTCAGCATCTGCTCTATAAATATTTCTTCCTTTTTCCACATCTTCCTAACACACACCACTATTTCCATGTGATGATGAATCCTACTGCAGGCAACGTTGGAAGAAAGGAATTTTCTACATTATAACACAGCATTAAACAAAGGGCACTTCATGCCACAAAGGGCCAGCTGAAGAACAGACCTTCAGATTTGCATTCCCTTCACCAGTGAATTCAAAAGACAGCGTTGCTCAAACTTGGAACCCTTTGTCTTTAGCAAAATTTTGTGAAAGATTTTGCTTTTGCAAGGTGTACATGCCTCTGTTCCTCTGAATTCATCTTGCAGTCTGTCTGATGAGGATCACAGACAGAAGTCTCCGATGATGCATCAGTTTGCTCTCAGAGACATTAAAAGGACTGCAGAGTGGTGATGTGAGAACAGTGCTCATGGAACAAAGCAGCAAAGAAAGGCAAACACCTCCAGAGTGAAAATTAGAAGAGAAACGCCATTGGAAGGGACAAATTAGAAATAATTAGGCAGAAAACAAAAGGCCCAAGAAAGCAGAGGTGTGTTTGTTCTGTGGAGTTGTGATGATGCCAACCAGACCAAGGGCAGCAGCAGCTGGAGCACATCAGGCTCCACCAGCAGCCAGGACCAGCTTCCCTTTGCATGCATCGTTTTCCTTGCAAAGCACACTCATTTCATCTGATGGTTTAAGTCCTTTTCTCTTCCTCTTGTAGCTGCCTCTTCAAAAGCTCTCAGCATTTCATTTCCATGGCTGTCTGGAGATATTCCATAGTGCTGCAGCAGGGCTCTCTAGGAACCAGCAAGACGTGTGCCTTCCTCTTTTTTCTTCTCTTTTTTTTTTTCCCTTTCTCATTGAGTAAGGCCCTGAAGCCATGTTCTCATTAAATCTTTATGGCTTTTTAAAATAAGAAGCTATTGTCCCATATACCTCCTTAATTATGCACCAATCAAAAAGTTTGAAAGAACAGCTCTGCCCGTGACAACCAGGAGGAAGTGGAAAGGGAAGAAACCTGACTTAGGAATGAGTGTTCCAGCTGTTTTCCTGTACAACAGGAACCTGTGTAGGCACAAGGACGGCTTAGCACAGGAAAGGGACTAAATGCTCCCAAGGGAAAAACATTCTGTCTAGTATTTTATTTTTGTCAGATTTATATTCTCATTCAGAGGATGTATATGCAATTATTTACTGCCTCAAGTAGGCTTCATGGTGCTCATAAACCAAACAGATATTCAAAACAGACATTTGGAAAACTCTTTAACTTCAAGTGTCCATGCTGAGACACCTGGAGCTCGAGCATTAGAAGCGAGTGACTTTAGAAATGAAGCAGCTTATTACTTAAGTACTACCTTACTAGCCAGGTTCTGCCATGGAATATTTAAGGAGCTAAAGTTTGGCACATGCTACCTATGTAAATTGCTTTGGCCTCAATGACAGCAAGGCCAAAACCAAGAGAATAAATTTATAAAATAATACCAACGGTATGATCTGCAATTTCTATGTCTAATTCCCAGTTATGTTTGTGTTCATTCACACATACGATTTGGAAGTAACATTACAGCTCCATACAAATGTTCTTAAAGAAGCTTTTAGACAGACTGTAGAAATCTGTAGAAGAAAAGTTATTTCTACTCCAGAAGCAGAAAATGCTATAATGTAGTGGTATTTTTGACATCATGAGCTGACACTCCTGGTTAATGCTCCAGGGCCAGACAATGATCAGGAAAAAGCCACCTCACCCAGTTTTCCCATGAGCAGTGTGGAACTGCTCTTGACAGTTTAGGTTTAGGTTTCTTCATCTTAAATTTGGGTGAATGTTTGTAATTTGGAAAATTCTCATTTATTCTCCCACACACTGTGAGGCTGCACCTCAACTCCAATGGTCCTGGCTACATCCAGATCCATGCAGGCTCTGAAACAGGGCTCTCCACAGCTCCATGCTGAGCTCTCAGCAATGCCACTTCTTTTCTTCGCATTCAAATGTTACAGAATTCCACCCTGGGACATGAAGCAAAGATTCTCCAGGGATTAAATGCTTTTCTAAACCTAGATGATACTAGAAATAAATTAACATAATTATTCAAAGCTACTTGTTCATTAAACCACTAGCATTTGCACTGAAATTAATATCACTTTTTGTGCATTTTTACCTGTTTAAACATTGCTGGGGGCACTGTGGGAAGGGTTATCACTGAGTGCAGCAGTGCTGAACACAGACACTTGTGATAAATTCTCACATGAGGAAAAAGGGGTGAAGATGTGTCCAGCAGCCCTGGCTGTGTAATCAGGCCCAGGGAGAAGCAGCACCGAGCTCTGGCTGAGCTCTAATCCAGGCTCTGTCCATCCCCAGCCCTGCAGCTCCTCCAGCAGTGGCAGTGACAGATGTTTTGCACGGGTAATCCCTCATCCCTCTAATCCCAGCAGAGGGTCAGGATTGATGGGCACCGGGCACACAGAAATAAAGAACTTGGAAATGCGTAAGTTGGGGCTCGAATAAACAGTATTGAATAAACATATTAATAACAATATGGGCTTTAGAGTAAGATTAGCTGCTGACACAAATAACATTTATTCACACTACGGGGAGTGATTCCAGAGAAACAACTTGAAAGTGTACAGACAAGGACTGTTAAATCAAAAACGCTTTGCATAAAACAACCAAAAAAAAAAAAGAAAGAGAAAGATATAACAAGGAAAGTGATGATGTTTCCTCTTTCTTCAAGTGCATAACAAAGATATTAAACAGCTGTAGCAGCTACATGTGCAAAGGAGAAAACAGGAGGATCAAACCAATGTTTCTTTTTAAATGTTCACAGTTCTTCCTAGCACAGGACCTGGACAGAGAAGGGACTGTTGGGCTGTACACAGTGACACAGCTCACCACTAAAATCAGGCACCGTTTCTTCTCATGGCACGGAATGGCCTCTTTAGAAATGTCACCCCAGAAAGAGAGTGTCTATCTTCTGTTTGCTGCAGGTGAATCCATCATGTTTACATCACAACACTTGCTTAAAATGCTCTAAATTTGGCACCTGATGTTCCACTAACCATGGCTGATTCAAAGTCAAGGTCTCAGTTAAAGCTGGAAGCATCAGGCAGGTAGGATCTTCACAAGTTTGGCCCCTAAAAATTAAATTATCCAAAGGGTCTCAAATCTGCTTCAGTAATTCACACAGGCCAGTGAAACGTGATTTTATCAGAGGTTTCTGCTCACAGGCTGAGCAGCAAATAAAAGAGTAGCTGATGGGTGGATGGGAACAAAGAGCTGGGAGCTGGCTAGTGCAGCAACAGCGTGACATATGTGAGGGATGCCGAGATGCCAGCAGGGCGGAAGGGCCGGATGCAGCCGTATGGGCCGGGAAATACTCGGGGTTTGTGCTCGGGATGAAAGGGACAGATGGATTACCCTGACCACAGGGATTAACCATTGTGCAGGTGAGATTCAAAAGCACCAGCCCCCAGAACTGCACCTTCAAATGCAGAATGTGTTCTGTTGCAGCAGCGCTGAGGAGAGCAGCAGTTGGACGTGCTCAGCTTGAAAGGCTGGAAGGACAGGAGGGGAACAATGGGAAGTGATTATGAAATTCAATTTTTCTTTTCACTTTCTGTCCTTAATTTTGCTTTAACCAGGCATCTGCCATGTAACACAGTCTTCATATGCAACAGATACAGAATTCCCTGCACTAGAAAGGACTCGTGTAGGGTTTCAGTGTCAGATCTCTGAGCAAAGCCTTTCACTGTTTTGATCAAGGCCCAGTCTGTGGGTGAAACTTGACCACTGACTCCATCAAAATGACACATAATGTTCTTAATTGCTTTACAATCCTTCAATCTCAACTTTTTTTCCTTTGTTTTCCAAGGCAAAAAAATGAGGAGACAGAAAGAACATGGGGTAAAATACCAAGTCCTCTATCCTTGGCACATGTTATGCTCTGACAAGTCAGGATGATGATTGAAAGCCAGTGAAACTTCCCAGATTTAACTGAATATTTCATGTATTCAGCACAAAGCAAAGACTTTTTATTCTTCAGTGGTGTCACAAGGAATAATGGAAGTGAGCTCTGGTTAATAAAGTATACAGTACAAGCAGAGCTGAGTAAACTTCCTTTCAGTGACAAATTTAAGCACAAGTCAATTGGAATCATCTTACATCTGAAGAAACTGGTTCTATTGGCATATTTCAATTTTTCATGACAAAAATGCATTCTCCTGGACATATAGGATGTAAACTCTGAGTTTCCTTGGATAATTACAGTCAACTCAAGACTGACAACAACTTTCAAGATAAACCTGATGCATTTTTAAAAGGGCCAGGCTCAGTGTCCTGCTGTCAGTCCTAATTGGTGATGTGGTTGCTGTCAGGGAGTCAAGTAAAACTTGAGATCCCAGACCTCCACTTTATCCTTTGTCCACAGGCATCCTCACTGAATTTAGCTATGGCATTTCCTACCTCTGCAGTGAACAAACGGGAGTAAAAGTCCTTTTCAGTCTCTCAGGGTTATCATAGGAAGGAAACCACACGGAAAATGAACCAGACTCTCAGCCGTCAGGGATGAAGGCTGCACATCTGAGACTTGAAAAGTTCTTCCATCATCTGCTTTGAGGGTTGGCACATCCCTAAGAACACAGACCGGTGAGGAAAACAGGAGTGTGAAGTTTCCTTGGCTTCTGAGAGCTGAGGGCAACATAATTCTCATTCCCCTACCAAAGCCCAGCTTCCCTTTCAGGGGCGGCAGAACCTGCCTTCTGCTGTGACAGTCACAGCCAGGCCCCGGTGTCATCCTTGTTACACACACAGTGAGCTTCCCACAGGCTGCCAAAATCTGTCAGAAAGGAAAACACACCTTCAAGCACTCACCATGGCTAGGGGAAAAGACAGTAGACTGCATGCAGAGGGAGAAAAGCTGAAACGCAGCAGTACAAGCTGTGCTGAAGCGCAGTTAGTGCAGGGATTAGAAGGGGGCTCTGCTGCAGTGGGAACCAGGATCGTGGTGCTTTCCTTGTCAGAAACCACAGCCCAGGGAGTGAAGGGCCTGAGCTCAGCAATGGGACAAAACCTGATGTAATTCCGGCTGCGCCCAGCTCCGTGTACAGGTCTGTGCGCCCAGCTCCGTGTGTGGGTCTGTGCGCACAGCTCTGTGCGTGGGTCTGTGCACCCAGCTCCGTGTGTGGGTCTGTGCGC
>VZTX01021384.1:0-63553 GCA_013400915.1 Pardalotus punctatus | reverse complement strand
TATTAAGGACACCCAACAGTTTCCCACTTCCTTTTGAATCATAATAAGACTTCCTGGTATTATTCCATGAGAATTATTCCCTGGCCAACTGCTGACAGAGAATTGTTCTAGACTTTGTGTGTTGCAAGTGTTGTTCACCTAAAAACATGGTTTGGTAGAGGCCTGTGATACTGTCTGCACTATGATCTGGAAAGCTCTTTGACTCCCCATTCCTGGTGACAGCAGTGTCACACTTTGGAGCAGGGCATGGGTCAGCAATGGGACCATAACCTATAAAAGTGCTGTTGTCAGGAGCTTTTGCTTTTGCTTTGCTAATTGGCGCCTCATCTTCTTTGCTTCTCTGTATCTTGTAGACATTTTTCTTGTCTCCTTTTGTGAGACTGACAACAGAGCCTGCAATCAATCCAGAAGTCTAGGAAAATGGCTGTTTCTATGTGTTTGTCCATTTACTCCAAATCCCTGAGCTTCCCAGTTCCTGGGAGACACCTGGATAGGAGCTGCATTGAAACAGCAAAGTGGCAGGTGGATGAAAATGCCCTTGCAGGCACAGGGGTCATTTCATGCAAGGATCAGGCTGCTGTGCATGATAACAGCATGGGGGAGTACAGGAAGATGATGAGCCTGGTAATTAGAAAGGTGAATATGGAGCAGATATTTACCATCTCTTGTAACACAAGGAGCACAAGGTGTCCCAGGAAACTATTAATCAGGATGAAAACAAGCAAAAGGAAGTAGTTTTTCACCCAGCACACAGTTAGGATCTAAGAATACTTGCTATGAGGTGTTTCAGAGCCTGTAGGTCTTAAATATTCTATTAAAAAATTGTTAGCTCAACCAACAGAGAACTGGTGCAACAACAGCTATTAATCTTCATGGCCCATGTGAAACTTCAGGCTCATGGAGAAACCGGGATAGGGAAATGTGTTGCTGTTCTCTTCTGTGCTCAGCCCTTCACACACGGATGCCTGGCACCAGAAAACAAACAAGCAGCTTTTTCTGTTTAATATGTTATGTGAATACATCTGTGAACAGGGGTCTTTTCTTTCTGCTCTGTTGGGTGTTGCAGCATCTCATGCAAAGCATTCCAAATGCATTTTATGTCATCATCAAAAATATCCTGTCCTCGAAGGCCACAGACCCCAAGTGACTTCATGTGCTCAACTGCTTCTTATTTCCAAGGATGAAGTGAAATTCGGGTTTGTCTCATTTGATTGCCTCTGCTGTACATTACTGATGAGATGTTGTTAGAAGCTTGTATTTGCAAATGTATCGCCCTATGCAAAACATGCCATTTTGTGTGTGACTAGTTGATTAGCATCCAATTTAGCACCTCTGGGAACAAAACTTTTTTCAGTATTTTAAGGCAGAGAGGAAATAAGGAATAAGTTTCGTTTTTTTTTAACTTGATACCTGTTTCCCCAAGGAGGGTCTTGTTCCTTTTATTTGAGGCAGAAGCATCTGGAAAATAGAAATCCAAATCTGATCCTGGTGTGAGCACCATTTCCTTCCCTGGAATAAGGTTGTCCAGTTCCCTTGCTGTGGGAACTGGAGCTATTGCAGAGTCTTTGTATGCAGCTGAGGTTCGTGTGGTTTGTATGGTATTTTACAACAGATCAAGTGATATGGTTCATAAAAGAGGTCATCGATGTGATGACAAAAAAAAAAACCAAAACCAACCCGGTGCCTAACTTAGGAGATTGGTACTAAGGATATCTATTTGATATGGCTTCAAAAAGTTACAACTACATTCTGCATTCTGTGAGGCTCTGGTGTTGTGGGACTGGTGTAACTAAGGAGCACAGGAAGGAAACCGTCTCTACTGCTGCAGTGTGGGCAGGATGTACAGAGTGTATCAGTGGAAGTTTCTTTATAATCAGATTGAAAAATTTAATTAAACTTGCTCAGTATCAGGTGGAGATTTATATAGTGCCTGCTGCTCTGTATGCAGGATTGCATGATTGAAGGATAGAAATGTTCATAATCAAAAGAAGTCCTAATTTTACTCCCAAAGTAGAGGAATGCACTTTTTTGGTTAAGGATCTTTTTATTACCTTTTTTTTTTTTTTTTTTTTTTTTTTTTTTTACCTTTCTCCTTTTTTTCCCCTTCATCTTAGGAACACTGAAGATGAAGGAAAGTTTTATAGAAAATATAACTGTTTACTAGGAGAGGAGAAAAGAGTCAGGCCTCTTGTAGTTGATCTCATCTGCCAAATATTTCCAAACCTGCTTTTCCTCAAAGGAAATATTGCCTCTTTTTTGGTGCTATTTTCTCTTACATTTCCCCAGTGGAGAACTGAGTTGGAGGAATCAAAACAACCAAAAGAGCTTGTGAGATCCTGGGTTATTGCAAGCCTCATATGTATATTTGGGCTTCAAGAAACTTTCTTGTGTGGCTCACTCTTGTGAGCTGACTCTTTTGCTGTGGCGGACATAAAGCCTGGACACTGTTGTGAAACTCCTTTTGGGTATCAGCAGTGGTTGTAAGCCACCAAAAGAAGTGATTTTCAGTTACTAGGGATTGTAAATAGATATGAGATATGATTATAAATCTCCCTAAGACTGTGAATGTGGTCATGCAGTCGGGTGGTTGAAGCTTTGGGATAAAATTTTGGAAAGACAGGTGTGGGAGAGAGAAATATGGAGAGTGAGAATCTACTTGGTCTTTTCAGTTGCTGGAAGCCTGATACTATCATGGTTTAGATGGTTTGCATCAGGCAGATACCCTGGACCACACTACTGATTGCTCCAGGACTGGGCACAAAAAGTTTTTCAAGACTGGCCCAAAATGGGATCCATTTTCCTCAAAGATGTGAGACTGATGTGCTGCACCTCCTCTGTTATCCCAGGGGAAACTGTACAGGCAGACCATGGAACACATGCTAAGGAAATGCTTGGTAGTAAGAACTTCTCGAGCCAGACCCCTATTTTTGCACAACAAATAAGCTCAAGAGGATGGCTGCAGATCTCAGTGCTGAAATTTTGTGGGGTTTCTTTTGCTTTGGGTTTTTATTTTAAGACATCAACAGTATGATCATCAATTTGTTATTTCAGCTTCCTATACAGCTCTGCCCATCCCATTGCCCTGCTTGCCAGAGCGTGTTCATCCAAGCTGCAGAGGGGATTTTTGGTCCATTTCCACAGTGCCCGCTCAGCTCTCCCCTGGTTATGGTCAATACATGGAGCCATGCTTGTAAGGAGGAGCAGACTGAGACATGTAGGTTGACTGGAAATAGGGAAACATCTGGAAATCAGGAAACTGCAGAAAATGCTGGGAAAAGATAAAAATCCTGAAGGATGTGACTAGGCAGATGAGAAAAGGTTAGAGGGTGATGGGGAGGAGCCAGCAGCATGCAGTGCTGTTGGGGAGTGGTGGCAGCCCAGGATGCAGGACCTGAACACAGATGAAGCAACAGCCTCCTGCAGCATGGAACTGGCTCTCATGTAAGAACTTCTCAATGCACACACAGTTAAAAATAAAAAGTGTTCGTGCAGCGCTGGCTCACAGCATGCTAACATGAAGGAGAATGCAAATGGAAGTGTGAGCAACAAGGAGGAGGAAGTTTAATGGCTTTGAGGATTAGCAGTGGTATTTAGAGCCTTTCAGCTCTCTGTTCCTAACATAAATCTTAGCACTTATTGGTGGTTTTAGCCATCTGGCTTTTGTTTGCTTGTATGCCACAGCTAGGGAGACAGGGAAACAATCTGACCAGCAAGGCAAAAGGCAAAACAAAAGGATCTGACAGAAGGCAGCATCCCCTTTGCCAGTGTCGGTAAGAGCAGATATGGTGTAATTATTCCGTTTCCCAAAGCTCAGCAGATAACAAGGGAGAGGGCAATGAAAGAGCCTCAAGCATCGCTTGGTACATGACCCCACCAAGGAGCCTGTGGCTTACATAAAGGCTTATGCTCTGAACAACTTGCTCCCAAATGTAAAACTTTCTGATCTTTAGAGATACGGTTACCCTGATATAAGTTAGAGGGAGACTTTAAATGATAGGTTGTCTTTCAACTGTGAATTATTTTGTACTTCGAGGGAAACTGTTCTACCACACATCACCCATCTAATACCTTAATTTTATGTACCATAGTTCAATTTATAAACTGGAAAATTTTGCACTCTCAACCATATGACACATTTTGGATTAGAAGATTTTCTTGTATCCTAAGCCTTCTAAATACTGATGTGACTTTTCTAAGGAATGGGCTTACCCTTTCTGGTAGTCACTGTTAGTTTTCCTCTCACTCCAGATTGCAAGGTCAGTCATTCCTTTTTTAGCAAGGTCAGCTTGGTAAGAACTTCCCAAAATGATGGCTTTAATGGGGAAGCCATGTGAAAGGTCATTGTTCTGCTTCTCCAACCAGAGGAGTAACCAAGTGTGGGTAGATGTGTATGCGCATTAGAGCATGTTTTGCTAGTCAATTATTTTCTTTCAAAGCTCTCAAGTGAGGGTGAGAAGTATAGAGGATCTCACCTTTGGTCTTTCCAGTGGGGGAATTTGAACAAGAAATATTGGCAATGTATCTTTAAGGAAATGTTTTCTGCTTTCGAAGATTCACTCTTCGGTTCTTCTGTGGTTTTATCATCCAATTTTGCTTTGGGATTGACTGTCTGTGGTGCATATTTCAAACCAAAACAAACCTTTCAAAGGCTTCTGCTAGATGGGGGTAAGAAAATGTATAGGGAAAATTTAAAAAAGAAACAAAAACCTATCCAACAAAACTAGGTATAACAAATCTAATTTATGGTAATCTTGGCACTGATTTTGCTTTCTATTAGGCATATAGAACTTCAGTAAAAAATATTTTTACTTCTTCAGAACCAGTAACCAAGAAACTGTCCTTAATGTAATTTTTTTCAGGGAATAAGTGGATGCACTTTGGATATAGACTTTTAAGCCACTGGGTTTTAGCTCAAATAATTGGTTTTGGCATAGAGCTCTGTCAGCTAAATGTGGTGTTTATCACTTCAGCCAGGCACACCAAGGTCAGTGAAAGAGAATGTTTTATATCTGACAGGGAAACGCTTCCACCAGATGGATTAATAGTGTGAGAGTAATAATTACAGACACACGAAGTTACTGGGGATTGCTGTGTGCCAAAGTGAGACTCAGATTCATATCTAGATTGGGGTAAATTTTTCAAAGGCACCACAATGACTCAGAGATCATGTCACCAAGTGATTGGGAGACCACTTTCCATTTTCAGAAATGATGTGGATACTTCACTGCCTTTCAGCAAGCCTTAGGTTCCTTTTCCCAGAAAAAAATCCCAGCCTTTACTTCACAATTAGTTCACAGAAGCAGTCTTTGCCTCTTCATAATTATATTGCCTAATGACTTCCCTACTTCCCTACTTTTTAATAACATCAGATTTCTTGTCCATGTCCATTATCACCAGCTTAGAAGCTATTCTGTTGCTTTGGGAATTTCATATTCCAAGTCACTTACAGCACTGTAATTAAGAACTTCCAGTGAAGAGCAGGTGATATATGTATGTTATTATATTCTGCTGATTTAGTGTCTAGTCTTAGATTAATTTGAAACTTTATCATGCTGGTTTCACCATAAATGCTTTCATGGAAAGAACACATTGTTGGAAGCTCTTAACCAAATGTTGTCTGAGCAGTTTGTTGAAGAATAGCAGTTGAAAATCTTGGCTCTGCTGAAGCCAATGACGGAATTCCCATGGGCTTTAACAAGATTTTAAATTTTCTTATCTTAAAAATTATGTGTCAAAGCTCCTTAAGGTTGTGCGTACAAATTTATATTCGTACAGGAGAGACCTATGTGCCTTTTTCACCTCCAAAACAATTGTTTGAAGAATAAGGAAAAAGGAAGTAAAATGTGCAGTGACTTTTTTCAGTCCTTTGGGCCAGACAAGTGTACTCAAGAGAAATGTAATCTGCTGTTGTTTAGTGCCTTCTGAAAGTTCTGCCCTCCAGATCATATCTGAATGAGATGCAAAGGGGAGAAGGATGGATGCAGATCCATGTACTGAAGATTCAGAAGCATGAAAATTGTCACACTCATGACCTTAATGCTTATAATTAATTATAATTCTCAGTGGAGGCCTCTAATCTTAACCAATTTTTCTGCTCTCATTCTATTTAGAATAAAGTTTCAGGCTCCAAATCTTGATGAGAGCAGCACCTAATCCTCATAGCCAGTCACAGCATTTGAATCTCAGCAGAGTTTCTGGCGTAAAGTTCAACCCTGAAAATTTGGACATAAATACTGCTGTTAGTTTCCATTAGCATTGCTTATTATATTGCAGAGATCCTTTGAGTTCCTATGGGGGTCAGTCGTAATATGCACATGTGCAAGTTCAAAACATATTAAGCTTCAGACAGAAATTGTAGGTTTGCTACAGAATTTGCATATGCCCACGTCATAGAGTCATAGAATTATTGGTTGGAAGGGACCTTAAAGACCATCCAATTCCAGCCCACCCTACCTTGGGCTGGGACCTTCCACTAGACCAGGTTTTCCAAGCCCTATCCAGACTGGCCTTGAGCACTTCCAGGGATGGGACATCCACAGCTTCTCTGGCAAATTGTTCTACTGCCTTACCACACTCACAATGAAGAATTTCTTCCTATATCTCATCTAAACCAGATCTCTGTCACTTTAAAGCCATTCCCTCTTGTGCTGTCACTACAGGCTCTGGTTAAAAGTCCCTCAGTAACTCCATTTAAAAGGATACAAATGAGTCAAGTCTGTATGAATCAGGAACATAATTGACATAAACTTCTGTGATGTCAACTTCTGTGATACATTAGATGATTAAGGCTCTGGAACATTGAATTGCCAAGATATTAACTAAGGCTAATTTTTTTTTTTTAACTCAGCAAAACAACTTGTAAGAAATTCCTTTATTACCAAAATGCAACTTTCTGCAAAAGGAATCTGCTTTCCTTATCTCTCATCTTAACTTTAAAAATGTTCTGTTTCTAGCTAGCCCAAGTTTGATCTTCACAGAATCATTTTGTTCTTAAACCAATTTGCCCGTCTGGCAAATTTTTAGTTACTTCCTTACATGATATGACTTCTGGGTAGCTAGTTCTCTTCTTAGCATAACCAGCTGCTCCAGAGAAACAAAGCAAACTGAAACTTGTCAAGTAAACCAAAAGCTCTGCAGGAAGGAGAATGGAATTTCGTGTTATACCTGTCTTAATTTCCAGAATTTTGTAAATTATGTAGTGTTTTATTCCATGTCTGGTAGCAACCAGTAACAAAACCTTCTTTCCCATCCAGCTCCAGATTTCACTGCAAAATGTTAAACAGGAGGAGGCAAAGATATTGGCAATTTGAAAGACGGAATATTTCATTGTAGATGTTTGCTGGCATTCCTAGTAACCTTTAACTTTCTTTCAATTTTTTTTAATAGATGATGCTAATGAAGAAGGGGGTCAGCTGAGTGAAGAAAGAGGTGAGTAAAGATTATTTTATGCTAAAATATATCAGTTCAATGAAGCATAAACCAAAGTGAAAAAGTTCTAGAAATTAATTGCTTTGGTCAAGATAAGCAGTGCTAATCATTATTGCCAATATTACAACGGTCATCTCTGCTTTTAACACAAAATTAGGGTGAACCATCCCTGATAATAAATAGTGCATGGTAAGACTGGCCAAGACTACTTTTTAATGTCATCATCTGTTATGAGCCTCTGGGCAACACGTCATTGCTTTTAATTGATAGCTAGTTTGAAGATGAAGGGGAAATAATAACAATTCTTCAATCTCTTTGTCTGTAAAAAAGTGTGAATAGAGCAATTCTTGAGTTGTTTGCCGTTCTTAATAGTGGCGGTGATTTGTTCACAATGAAAACAGTAGCAAAACTCTTCCACAAACTCTTAAATACACTGAGCTTGATCGGTCAGTGGTTCAGAGGATTTTTTCCTGGTCCTCATACTTCTCTGTTTAAAACAAGTGTCAGTGTTTAGAATTTGTGGATGATATTAAATGGAAATGATGGATAGGTATAAGATGAAGAAAGGCCAGCGGAACAAGAAAAAGAGAGGACAGAGGATTAGATAACTCCCATGAGGACAAAAGCTTCCATTCAGGAGACTTCAGCTAGTTTTTTCTAGAAAGCTTCATCCACTTAATCTTGATCAGGTTTTTTTGTAACAGGCTTCCACCACAGTACCCTCTGTTACTTTCCCTGCTGACCTCACCTGGAGGTCTTCAGTGAACATCTCCTGTTCCATACAGATTTCTGTGCAGTGAAGGACCTCCTTTTATGTGCAGAGTAGCTCCCTGTACTCCTCTGCCTCTCCTTCCAAACCTGCTAATACCCGTAGGTCTCTGTGACCGTGATCCCATCATGGTCCAGTGACTGCAGGAACATCCAGCTGTCCTTAGGAAAACATACAGGATCAGAAAGGAGAGCCACATGGAGAAAAGTAGGGATGCACAAGCCAGAAAACAGACATAAAAGCTTTTGAAGTGGTATCTTGACTACTTAAATTGACAAGATTATCCTAAAGACAAATGGTTTGTGATGATTTATGCAACAAAGTAGAAATACTTGAAGAGTGGTGCATATGCATAGGTGTGAAAACACAGATATACACAGATAGATATGTGTTATATTGATGGATTAGCACATTCTTTTCTGGCTGTTCTGGCCTGTTGATTTTATTACATGTAATTGCAATTACCTTTTGGTGTCAAGATTACTGGATAGGAACTTCTAGTAATATTAGTACAGTTAGTGTGATTTATATAGTTGTATGAACATACATAAAAGTAGAAAAAAAGCCTGTCATTATATAACAAACATTGGCCAAAGATAATCCTACAGATAGATTTGCAGTATTCACCTAACCTTTCCAATTTCAATTTTTATATTTATCTTTGCACGTGTATTTTTATAAGCCAAATTATTCACTTTTTTTGTCATGTTGTTTTTATTGAGATTATGCAAATTAAATTGGTGTGGGATTTTTTAAAAAGCATTTCAGATTAGAATTAAAAGGAAGTGCAAGTCTACTTAATAGCCAGTCTCTTCTTTTTTATCTTGTATCCTTCACAAGTTCATTAATTTAGGTAAAGCTACATAGCTACTCTGGGAAATTATCACTGAATTAAGTAATTTGAGGCAGATATTTCCCTACCTCTCTCTTTCTTTGTGCATATGACATAGATCAGAGCAGAGCTGCTCTCGTAGGTCTAGCGTGCTATGATCTTCAACAGCACATCCTTAGTTATTTCTTTATCAGTTGGTGATATTTTGGGAATCAGTGCATTGGCTGTTAGCAACCAGTACCTACAGCTCTAAAAAGAAATATCTTTTGTATATCTACCCCAGTAGTGTAGCAGATATACAGAAGCTGTTCCCTTTTGACCTATTTTTGTATGGAGTTTTTAATGGTTGTAGGATGTGCTTACTGGAGCTATAAATATGAACATAATTTTTGTATTGAGGGGAGATTTCATTTTTATACTCAGATTTTTATCAGTTTGGAGGATATATGTTTTTTACTGTTCAAAGGGGAAAACAGAGAAGGAACTTCTAATCACTTCAAAATATTAATTGAATAATCATTCTTCATTCCACTTGATTTCATGGGTCATGGCTGCAGCAGATGGAGTGAACAGTTGGCACCAATACTGATGTCCCTTTTTCCTTAGCTGTCCGTATCCAATCTTCTTTGGGGTTTTTCTCCAATTCTTTTGCTTAAAGTTAAAAAGAAATGTTGGATTCCTAGAGAGCACATGTTGAAGACTACAGACATGTATAGGACCTTTGGCAGAGATTGAAATCTAAATTTTACCTAAATTCTTGTGCCTCAGCTTCCTTTTGGCTGAGTGTTTCTGAGACCCAATATCAGATCCAGAGAAAAAACAGAGAAATTCAGGGACACAAATGAGTTATAGCCTTACTGTGTCTGCACCAATCACACTTTGAAGAATGTAGTAGGATGATGAGGTGGAGGTTTCAGAATCATCCTTAGTTTAAATCTAGTTTAAATTAGAGGGAAAAAACCTGATCCTGGTTTGATGTCTGCTGAAGGCAGTGGGAATATGTCCATTGGCTTCAGTGCCCACCAGATTAGACTTTAGGAATAGATAAAAAATTAACTGGGAGTAAGGAATAACAGATGACCAAGTGGGTGTATTATTGAGTGATGGATACATTATGAAAACAATCTGTCTTGTGTTTCAACCATCCTGAAGGACAAATATCTCATTACATGCAGAAAGGCCTTTCTTTCTTTGATTTATCTTAAAAATAAATAAGAGAGTATCTCAATTACATCTGCTAGGTAATATTCATTAATATCTACATTAAGACTATAAAATCAACAAGCAGGAATGAGCATTTTGGCAAGTTTATCACATAACATCACTGCATATATTGGATATACTAGAATAAGAAAAACATTTAAAAATAAAAATAATCCACTCATTAAATATACACACTCAAATCCACTCTTCTAATGGTATTTGACCCACAGGATTTTAACCCATCAGTCTGTTATTCTGAATGCTGGGTCTTGTAGCAGCTGCTGACTTAACGGCACCATTTAATTTGAAGTGCTTTGTGGTTATCATGTGTCATACAGTTGCTGTTAGAAGGGTTTGAGTCAAAAGGGCAGATATAGTAATAGCAGGTCTGTGCCTGTTTGGGTCTGCATCTCAGCTTTGCTTTGTAAATTATTTCCTACATAACCCAAGACAAGGGGTTATGCTATTTCCTACATAACTCAAGGACCAGATGACCCATTAGTCAGTCTTTCCTGAGTGGTTTTTCTTTTCTTTTTTTTTTCTTTTGCTTTTTTTTTTTTCTAATGGTAAGAGAACCAACGTCAGCACATAATAATGTTATTATGCACTGACATAAGTCAATTCTCTTATCACTACCATAAGAAAAAAAAAAACAACCAACAAACAAACAAACAAAAAAAAAAAAAAAAAAAAAAAAAAAAAAAAGAAAAAGAAAAGAAAGAAAAAAGAAAGAAAAACCACTTAAGAAAAAATTTCAGTTCTGAATCTATATTCTCCCTCAACCTGTTCAGCTTCAGTCTCTGCCAGGTACCAAAGACTTTTGACCTTATCTCTATGTCTGTTGCCACACTACTGTCATATCCCATCAAGTAGTTTTTCCTAATAAATGTCTTGCTGGCTATCTTGTTTCTATCCTGAGCATTAATCACCTATTCATTACTTAGAAGGCGCAGCCAGCTAAAACAGCAGGATCATGGATCTCATTCACACTAACAATTCACCCTATTGCACTCAAGATACATGAATACAAAATTTTTTTGCATGTTCCACTGTATGCTCACCCTTGCACTTGGAGATTGTTTTTTGAAGGGAGACTTTATCTTTTTTCCTGAGATGAAAATAGCAATCACTTGCAACAAGGCAAATTTGGAAGTTGTGAAGGATTTTGGGAATAGGTTACTTGGAGACAGATTGTGAGTTTTAAATTACTTATTGACACTCTGAATTAGCCTATAAAAAACAAATATTTCCACTGGTAGAGCTCAGAAACCTTTTTGCACAAATGATCACAATTAGAAAAGCTTTGCATTTTAGACACCTGGCCAGGTGTGCTTTTTTTAAAAAGAAATTTGCAGGCAAAATTTCAGTAGCATTTGGTTAACTGTTTGGAAGGATGTACCGACTGCTGGAGAGCAGAAAGGTTTAAGAGCTGTATTTTGACTGTGGTAAATCTTTTCCTGTCTCTGGAATAAGGGATATCTGCTAAAAAGCAGTGAAATTGTAATTGAAATCTTGTTCTCTGGGGCCACTGCCTTTATACCCTTTTGTGAGCATTTTAAAGGCTCTATAGAGTGCATTTCTTGTGACATAGTAACAGTTCTGACTTTTTCTGAATGTGCATCTCCTCCCTCTCCATCTTTGGCTGTCAATTAAGATGTTGATTATATTATCTAATGTATTCAAATAGTTCTGAAAGACCCAGCTGGACATTTACACTTTAACTTGATTGACATTTGACATGTGGGACTGGAGGAAGCTTCACTGATTGGTTAGATGATAAAATTCATCAGTAGAGGGGCAAGTGTTGATTGAAGCATTCCTATTGATTCAGTCCACTAATGTGAATTATTCTCAACCAAAAAAGAGGACAAAGCAGGTAGTTCAGAGTGGCATTTGAACCAAAGAAGCCATATGATTATATGATCCACCATAAATATTCAAGTTATTTTTTAGAAGAATGTGAGAGCAATGGCAGGAATAAGTCTTCACAAGTCTGATTATTTTCAGGATCTCTCTTTTCTATTAAACTTCTTGTTGAACTCTATCAGCATTGCTCCTGAGCCCCTTAAATGGTTGAAAAACATGTCTTTATTTGGCAGGTTTTGCCTTTATTTTTCCCCATGGATTTTCTTGTGGTTACTCCCACCTTCTTCACTCCAGAAAGAATTCATCTTAGCTCTTGAAAACTCTTGTTTTCCTCAAAATACTGTGTTTGCATTTCAAATTCAGATACGCAAGCATGATGACATGACATGTGACATGTCCTATGTTAAGTGCTCTCAGGAGCAGTCTACCACCTGGTACCAAGCCTAGCCTCAAGGCTTGTTCTGCTGTGCAGTAATTGGCTTTATTTACTGATTTCTAAGGGCGCTTCATGCTCTGAGCTGTATGTAGTTCTAGAAAGAAACAGAAATTCCCTTACAGTAGAAATTTATCAAAGCAATATTGAATTTGGCCTTTTTTCTTTTTTTTTTCAAAATGCTCTTTAATTAAAATTAAGAAAGTGAGATAGAATTTAATTACTAACACACAGATCTCCATTTTGAAATTTTTGCTGACATTTTGAATTTTTGTCCTGCCACCTTCCCAATCCATGGCTCTTCTGGATTTTTTGGGCATAAGTACAGTAGAATAACCAGTTTTCCAAGAGAGTGGGAAGAGGATGTTTCTCTGTTCCCTGGGCTCCATGCAAAGCCAATGATACACTCCCATTTTGTCTCTTGAATGAACGCAATATTCTTAGAATTATAGAATATCTTGAATTGAAGGGACTCACAAGAATTGTTGAGTCCAACTATCCCTTGAATCTGCAAGTTCCCGTTTCACATCCTAACTAATTTCATACCTCCGGTTTAGAAATTTTCAGCATTTTGGTTCTAGATATATGTAACTGTGGAAAGGTAGAAGATAAATAGGGGAGAATATACAGCTCTTAGCAGACCCGAGTCTTTTATGAGAGCTGGAGAGCTGGGCATCTGATTGTCAAGGGCTGTTTAAAACTCTAGCAACATAAAGAGTAGATGATCATGCAGGGTATGTGTGACAGCAGAAGAGACCCTGGAGTTTTTGAAACACTTAAGCAGTTTATAAAACATGTATAGATAGTTTTTTCCCAGTTGTCAATTAGTTAATCAGTTTGAAGTAATAGCATGATTCTTATTTTTTTGATGGCAACAGCAATAAAAGTAAATCAATTTAGGTCATATGTCCTCCTAAATTTCCTGGTTACAAGTGGTCAAGGTTTATTTCCAGCACACAAAAAAGTATGTTTCCTTTAGGCTTCTCCTTCACCCAAGCCTTCAATTAGCCACAAGGAATCAGAAGGTTTGACAGAAAGTCATTTTGCCATTGCAGTTGAATACATTCAGTAGGCACAATGAATTGAGTTTTAATTGTCTGTCAGACACTGCTTTCGTGCTTAAGCAACAGTGTTTGAAAATGTTTTAATTAGGGAACCTGCTTTCATGAAATGTCTTAATTTATGGATACCTTCTATGCTTAATTTCCAGTTTGGCTTCCCTTTTTACTAACAGGCTTTTTCTGCTACCAGTTTGTCCCTTAAGGTGTGTCATGGCAAACAAACAGTAATATCATTTATGTTAAGATGGCAGGATATTCTGAAAATATTGTAGAAAAAGTTCATAATTTTTAAAGTTTAACCAACTAATATTAAACATTGTGTATTTCAGTCCCTATAATTAAGGGAGATCTCACATTTAATTTGCCTGAATTACTTTTTTTACTCCCTTTCCTCCAGCTTGATATTGCTCACTGTCTGCAAGCTGGAATGGATTTTTTTTCAACCTGAACATTTCTATCTTGTAAAGCTTTTATTTCCTTAACTTCACTATCAAATTTGTTTCCCTACCTTTCATTTAATTATTAATTTCAGTCTCTATTCATTTGTTATTGTGTTAAAACAGTGAATGGAGAGTTGAGCTGAGAGGAAAAAATAATTTCATTCAGATTATTTCTCCATAGTTCCATGATGCAGTATAATAAATATTATGTTTAGAACTACACACATTGTTTGGTTGGGGTTTTTAATTATTGTTTCTAGAGAGATTAAGATCTTGTGAAGCAGTATGTTATTTCAGTATGAGTTTTCTTCACTTCTGTCCTGTGAAAGTCAGAGAAAGTCCAGTCCAGGCTGAAAGACACATACGTATTATAAATATTATAATAGATGATGAAATAATTAATTTTGCTAACAGAAGGATAGGCATTGAGTACTGAATGGAATGCTGAGATAAAACATACAGTTGTGGTCTCATACATGGAGATGTCTGATGCAATGAAACCATTTCCAAATAATATATGTCATTTATAATGTGTTATGTTTAAAGAAGGCCAGCTGCCATCTCCCACAAAGAGCAAAGAAGAGCAGCCTGAGGACCTGCAGGATGATGCTGAAGGTAGGTGGTCTGACAGCTTCTCAGAGCTATTAATCTTTTCACACTTGGAGGAAAAGTTTCTTTTGAACTCTTGGGAAAGAACTGGAAAACTTTCAGTTAAGAATGCTGTTTACACACACTTGGAGAGTTTTTTTGGCCTAAGTAAAGGGATTATAAGTCTTCTGAAGTATATTTCATCCTATTGTTGATTCACAATTACAAATCCTATTTTTATGTGATGGGCTGCTGATCATTGCTGATACATCTTGGAAAATTGCTGCTGTTTTATCTCTAACCTGTTCTGACTTTATGTAATTAAAAAGCCCAAGTATAATCCATGTTGTGCAGGGCTTGGGTCATAGTCTGGTTGGTTAAGTTGGTCAGGTATCTGCTGCTAAACACAGAACAATATAATCCTCACTTCCCTTTTCGATAAGAATTTTTTGCTGTTTTCCTTTTTACAGTGTTTATCTTTCTAGACCTTCAACAGTGTAGTACATCTATCCACAGTTAGAAGTCACAGGTGATTAACATTATGCCTATAGTGTTCCTCTAAGGATACTTTCATCCACTTGAGTCTTCTCAGGGAAGCTTGTCCATGTGTATAGAGGTAAACCTGGTCTATATTGTTCTAAAACTGGATCAAAGTATGTTTTCCTAATCTGTATCTCATTGGGAGACTTGTTAAAATGTGTTAATGTGTTTTCAGAGTGCACAGTTTCACACTGCTTTCAGACACGTGGAAGAGCAATGTTTGAATGCTGAAGAAATTCCCCTTCTGTGAAATAGTTCAAAGGATGAGCCTTAATCTTTAATCCATGACAGTTCCTTATAATGGATTCTTTTTGACCTAATAGTCCTCAAATTACCATCTTGTTCTGTACCTCAGCCAGTGGTTCCACAATCTTCAGCATTTTGACCTAGCACCGTGCATTCAGCTCCTAAAATATTCTGACTGCTGTATAGTATGAGTCACAAAGAGCAGAAAAATGTTATCTATCACGTGAAGTAACTGCTAGTAACATCCTGTCACTAACATTGTGACTGGTTGTTAACGGCAACTACTTAAAGCAATAGTTGTCATTGCCTGGAAGGAACGGAGGGAACCAAGGAATTTCATCACACCTGGGTATCTTTCCTTTCATGCTGCACTGAACCCTGATACTGAATTTAAATCTTTTGGATTAGAGAATCAGCGATGACAAACCACATGTCTGTTGGTATGTGGGCTAACCTGCAGGTGGGATTTTGCTGATGCTTTCAATATTCCTAAATAGGCAGAACAATAGATGTTTTATGACATATTCTTGCATGGAGTGTGACTGGAAGTTTTCATTGTATCAGTGTCTTGATAAGAAACCAAAACAAAACAAAAGGAGGAGAAAAAGTATTGTAAAGCTGTAAGGTTTTCCTTCCATTCAAAAATGAACCAATGTTTCACTCTTTCTTTGGCTCCCTAGATACAGTTTCCTATTTCTCTGTGCCTATCCATGTTTCCTGGTGATCTACAGTTCACTTTGTGAAGCACAAATAAATGTATTGGAAGGACAAAGTAAATAGTATGGCAGTAGAATTATTGCATTACTCCTGAGCTGTAAAATGCCTGAACTCCTTGAATTTGATGCCATTTGATTTTGCTGATGCATAGTCACTGCTGCAGGATTTAATATAGCCAGTGGCAGAGCCCCTGTCACCTAGGCAGGAACCAAACCTGTAATGTTTAGGACTGAAAGTCTAAATTTAGTTTAAAGAGTTGTTGTGATGGCAAAAAAAGATAGGTGATTAAAGTGTTTGATGAGAGGCCAGGGGAGAAACCTGGATCGGATTTCTTTGGCATTACCTGTGCCTCTGGAAGAGGAGACAAGAAGTTAGGCTCCAGACACTGAATTCCTATCAAGTTGCCAAGAGGCTGGAGTTTAATGTATCACACCTGTGAGCCATTTCCATTGAAGGAAATGGGATTTGCACACATTTGTCTGAGAGGATTTAGTTTCTCCTGGTCTAATTATTAGCTGTTGGTTTTGACTACTTAAAAGAGCTTTTATAGGGAGCCTTGAAGATTATGAAAGTTCTAAATATGTACATGAACCACAACTACATGGCTGAGTAATTTTGTTCAGGTAGGGGTTTGTCTTCATTTCCAAAAAACTACCTTTTTTTTCTTTTTAAAGGAAAACTGAGCAGCTAATGCATATAAACAGTCTTGAATAAAACACAAAAAGGCCAAACTCTGCCTGAAGTCAACTTGGTTGAATTTCCCTCAGTGTAAACTGAGGTTTACAGTTTACACTGAGGGAAAAAAACACTTTGTGGTTTGGTGTGTTTAAACTTTGGGATATTTCCCTTTAAGTACCCAAAGTTAAAAAAAAAAAAAAAAAAAAAAGAAAAATATAAAAAAATAAAAACCCACCCAAAATCACACACACACACAAAAAAGCAAGGAAATATAAAAAACAAAAACCCACAAAACAAACAAACAAAAACCCTCCAGCCTGTACCTTCTAGCAATAAAATTAAGTCCAAATTTAACATAGGATATTATTTCCCCCTTGGTACCATGACCAGCTATAAAATATTTTAAAAATATACACTGAGACATGGGAAGAACCCAATGCATTTTCTCGTGCTTGGTTGTGAGTGTTCTTTTAGACTGAAGATGGGAGCACAACTTGCAATTTTAGCAGCCTCTTGTATGCCTTCATGGCAGTCTCTGAAACCTATTCCGCTAAGCTCAGCAATATTTCTGCTGTAATATTTTTCACCAGCTTGCCAGGCTGGTTCATTGGCTAGAGATAATAGAGCAATATCTTTTCAGTGCATGTAAAAACCTCCACAGAAGATTGGGGAAAGTAAGTTCCTTTATTATTATCCTCTTTGCAATCAAGGAAAGGCGAGTAAGTGGCTGTACGTAAGGAGCTTGTTTTGCAGTAAGCTAAAATAAACACTTGACATGCTAATGAAAGCGATCTTATACTGAACCTCTAAAGTATTAATGGTGTCTGTTATTATGCTATTAGATGTATTGTCCTCTGCCTCCACACTCTTGGTAGAGAACAGTAAGTGTGAACTGCACAGCAGATTCTCATGTCAGTGGCTGTATTCCATAGATTTTCACTGCAGAGGTATTGTCTGTGAAAATTGATAGACTGGGAAACATCTTTTTCTCCCAGGTTCCGTGCAGTATTTCAGGTTTGCAAATGTGCCATATAATTTTCTTCTTTTTTGTTCTTTTTTTTTTTTCTCCTGCCCCTTTCC
Source organism: Pardalotus punctatus (assembly GCA_013400915.1). NCBI lineage: Eukaryota > Metazoa > Chordata > Aves > Passeriformes > Pardalotidae > Pardalotus > Pardalotus punctatus. The sequence goes on along the minus strand of VZTX01021384.1, from coordinate 45,672 downwards.
TGCATCCTGGGAGAATAAAAGCATCCAGGGATAATTTTGCCTTTCCCTTGGTCAGGTGCATCTATTGATTGAGTAATTTTAAAGTGTCAGGTGAACAAAATATGTTTGGTACTAAACAAAAGTGAGCATGTCTTACTTCAGTAGCTTCATAACATAATCTTAAAGTGGTTACATAGATAAAATGGCAGTACTTGTCACAGCATAGCAGCCATGAGTTGGCACAAATGCAACAGGTCACCCATTCTCATCCTATTTATTGTCACCAAGCAAAGGTAAACCATTTACACAAAAGCCTTACAAAACAAAAATTTTAAATGTTCCTTGTTTCTCTTACCTACCTCCCCACGTGTCCTCCTATGTGTAGTGAACAGCATGGTGTGTGCAGTAGATTTTCCCAGTAGTGGGAGAAGCAAAACTGTTTGCCCTTTCCTTCTTTATGGGATTTCTCAGATATAAAACAGAGCCTGCGCAAGAGCTGCCCCATCTGTTCCCACCATGGTCTGTGTGAGATCACTGTTGTATCAAAGATGAGTAACGCATCTAGTAACAGCAGCACAAAGGCCTGCTTTTTCACTTTCTCCAGCAGAAAAGTAATCCATGCAGCCAAAGCCATTTCCTTGCCCTCCTTCAAGGGATGTGAAGACAGAACTGGAGCTCTGGAAATTTTCTTACTCCAACTTCTCTCATGAGCTGCTCCCCACATGAATGACCAGATTCCTCCTGGTGGACTGATAGGTTGTTGGTCTCCCAGGATCACCTGTGCAAGGAGAAGGTCTGTTGGAGTTGTTTGTCCAAGATGAACTTTGTCACTTTCCATTCATTTAGTGGGAACAAGAACAGGTTGATGAATAAGCCAAACCACAGAGGTCAAAATGAACACAAATCATCTTTAACATAGTTGATAGAGTTGGTTCCCTTGACTAATGGGGTCATCACACTTTGGCCTCTTGGCTTTCAAAGGTAACATCACACGTCTGAATGTTGCGTTAGAAATCCAGGCTCACCACCTGTCTTGGTGGATGCTCTGTCCCTGAGAGATGTCATTCTGGTGATTGAAGTACACAGCAGAAATGAGGCAAAATAAAACTGTTTCTCAACAACTCATTGATCCAGCAGGTCATGGCCATTCAGTAGGATTCTCACCAAGAGGAAGACACCCTGGCTCCTCATCCCTTCTCCCAAAAAAGTTTTTGTGAAATGGTAAAAAGTGCATAGTCTTGGGACTAGACAATAAACTGCTGTTTATGGCTTAATCTTCTAATTGTGAGATTAACATAAGGCTTCCCCTTCCTGTTTCTCCTTTATATGCCATGAATTTTGCAGCTGTTCTTCTCACTCCCTAACTTCATGGAGAGGGATCTAGTGTATGCACCCACTATAGTCCACAGCACTTGGCTTGTGCTGCATCCCTCCAAGGTGGGCTTAATCCTCTCTGGAGCTGGTGGGATGTGCACAGTAGCTGCTCTTTCTTATTACACAGAGATGCTCTAAGCATCTCTTCTAAGAGTCTTCTAACACTGTACAGGCCTGGTGGTCTTTCTCTTTAAGGTATGAATTAATATTACCTAGATTTAATTTCTGATTATTTTTAATATGTTCTGCAGTTTATAGCAAGTGGTTCTTTTATGACTTGACAAATTGTAGCTACGCTCCTACTTTGCATCCCACAGGGCAGTCATATTCCTCAGTAAATTTCTGCTCCAATCATAATCTACTAAAAATGAACATCGAGATACATAATTATACTTCAAAAAACACAGTCACTTATTCAGCCTTAAAAGTGCTGCTTCTTATTATGATAGCTTAGAACTGACTGTCTTCTTTTTGCCACCAAACCTAATCTTTTAATAAAATGTTAAATGAAGATAAAGTACTAAGAAGAAATTCCCTGGGAAGTACGTATATCAGTCATGTCTGTGAGACGTTTCACCTTAATGCAGATGGGTTATATTTAAAGAGTAGCTATTAACCTCCATCCACTGTGGTTGATAGCTTCTCTTTTTGCTTCTGTTTTGAAGTCCACCATCTGTCTTGAGTGATTACAGCTTTCAGAATATTAGGTGATCACCTTGCACTTAGCCGGGGTAAAATAGGATGTTATCTGTATTTTCAGTTGTATTTTCTCTCTGAGCAAACATTTCTTGGAAGATTCTTTTCATCAGTGAAGTGGCTTCTGCTGTTCCATTAAATTGCCATGCACTGGTTACACAAGACAACTTAGAAAACGCAGCTCATTTCGTCCTCCACAGGTGATGTGCAGTCCTGTTGTGTTGGCCATTTACCCATTTGGGTTTCTTTTAGCAACCGAATGTACGTCTGTGTAACCACACCAGGCAAACACTTGCAGTTCTTATTTTCACCCTGAATGCTTCAGAGTAGATTGTCTTCCTTCTGAGATAAGCTAAGATGCAAAATACTAATTTACTGGAGTGACTAATGCAGTGTTGTCAGAGGAGAATTCTGCAGTGATACACACCTGCAGGGGACTCATCTGCCAAGGAATTCATTACTCATTTCTAGGCATGATGTGAATAACAGTAAACCATCACGATTGTTTGGGTCCAATGTTTGGGGGCTTGTCCCTTCATTCCAAAATACTGATGGAAAATAGTCCATGGTTTTGTTTGCATTTTGTACAGTTTTTTATGTGTAGTCTTCTCTGTGGCTTCTCTGTCTGTTTCTTCAATTTGTGAAAAATCAAAATAGACCTCAAGTTTTATTTTGACTGTGACTTGGAAAAGAAGCCATGTGGCTGTCACTTGTGGTGTGTAGTTACTCAGACCTTAGGTACATCGTAAAAGTATGAACAAGAGTAAATTGATATAGTAATGACAAAACTTGTGGTTTTATTTTGCGCTTGCACTCATGGGGTCCTTTTATTTCTCTGTCTCTTGGATAGGACTGATTGTAGGGCCAGAAGTCAGGGCTTCTCTATACTGCTCTGAACTCTGCATCACTGCACAGGAGCAATTTCTGTCCTCTGTTATACACCATGGGAACAGTGGTAATACCGTGCAGCACAGCGTGTGTAATTTTTTACATCAAAATGCCAATTCTATCTTTGTCCTCTGCACAGACTGCCTGTGACATCTAGAGTGTGATATTCATCCATATTCTGGTTGTGTTTGTCAGCTCAAGCATCCAGGAGATGTCTCCATTTATTTTGAACAGTCGCAGGAATAGCGATTCTCAGCATCTTTGACAATGAAATGTTCCATGTCCCTTGCCCAGCACTGTATGCACAATCTGAGTCAATGGAGAGTTACACCCAGTGAAAAGCCAGGTGAGCACAATGTTCCCAGCAGTGAGTTGAGACAAACCAGCCTGCTCCTGTCTTCCCAGGACTTAATTTGATGCCATAGCTGTTGTCCCCTGGTTCCCCCTAGCCAGGAAAGGTATGATGAAGTTGGGTTAGTTGTCTTGTGATCCACAGAGAAGTGAAGCAATGGGACCGTGCATGGGGACTTTAGCAGGCTTTAGCTGACACTCTTGTATTTCTCAGGATGTTAAATAGGTGAAATACAGTAGTTTTATTTTTAACCTCTGAGATAAGCAACTCAAGCTACCGTTTTCTCATTCTTTTCCCACCCTCCTGGACAAAATTCTGCATGGAAATAAAACCCTGTTATTTATTGTGCTGACAGCTTAGGTCGACTGGGTGCATTCACAGTGGCATGTTCAGGGCTGTGTCTGCAGCACAGTGATTTGTTGAAGCAGCGCAGAGGGAAGAAGTCTCGTAACTCTGTTAAACAATTACTGCAGATAACTTGTTACTAACCCTTCTTAATATTTACCCCAAAGGGGTTATGTACAAGTAGTGATTAAAACTGACCTAAATCATAATTGAATTAAAAGAAATTAGAATGCAAACTGAAAATATTCAGCAACTTCAGGCCACCACCCTAATGATTCACTTTAATGTGTTTGTAGTTCTGCAATAATGGCCTTTGTTTGTGTGTGCTTCTTGGTTTATATCTGATATTATTTTGCCCCAGAATAGTTTAAAAACGGTTGCAGGCTGTATGATCTCAAGTGTCTGTATGGATGTACACGTGCTTTCTTCTCACATTTTAGGAGTTTCACTGAAGACAGCATGTCTACTCGTGCAGAATGCAGATCAAGGCCTATATTTTTCATTTTCTCATTAATTAGTTTCTCTGGTATACAATAAGGACCTTCATGTCATTAGTATGATTACCATGGCAGTATTTTTGTGCTGAAGAAAGATAATTCAAAACTGGCAGAAATCTTGTCTGCCAGATCTTGGTTGTACTTGCATTTGTTATACAAGAAAGAAGTATAGGTCAGACCAATGGACAGATACCACAGACAGTGGCCATGTGGAGAAGCAGAGGATGCTCCTGACTTGCAGGGCAGAGCCATGCAGAGATGTAACAGGATCAAACCTGGTACCTGCACAATTAAGATGAGAGCCTCAGGTGTTGGCCCTTAATCACTTTTATTTCTACCCTGGGAAGGAGGTGGAGGTGGTTTGAAGGAACTTTATTCGGAGTGTTGACACCCTATGGATGATACAAATACATCTTTCCCAGCAGTGAAAACAATTTTATTATTAATAGCCTCTGTGGTCAGGAGCTGGATTTGATGATCCTTGTGGATCCTTTCCAGATCAAGATATTCTGTGATTCTGTGTTGGAGGGGTAGAGATAGACTGGTTTGTACTGGTTATGCAGAATTTCTTACTTTAAATAAAAAAATGCAGTATCTTCAATTCTTTTTTCTTCTGAGAAATGTCTTTTTGCACCAGTTTTTGGAGCACTGACTTTAGCCTCAGCTCTATGTTTCCAGCTGCTTGAAGAAAGGTGCTGCTAAAGAGGAGTAGGTGTGCAAGCAGACCTAGCACTTCCTCAGCTCCAAAATGGGAAGAGCCATGAGGCCAGCAGACTGTTAATATTTTTGACTTGCCATGTTTGTCACAAGAAGAGTGGAAGAGATAAAAACCCACACGATTCCAGGGTCTTGCAGAGCAAATGTGAAGAATACTAAAACCTGCTCCAAGTTTGTCCCCTGACCTTTTATGAGAATCTTGTCCCAGCCCTCTCCTGTCTGACAGCTGGCTTATTATTTATCATATTATCTGCTTCATCTGGGAGGTGCCACTGCAGCTGGCACCTCACTGTGCATGCTGAATGCCTCCCCATAACAAAAAGTGGGCAGGCACTCCCAGAGAATCCTCTTTTCTGGTGGAGTTAGAAGTGCCACTTGCTCTGCCAGCTTGCTGAGCATGCTGATTGATCCTTGTTTAGCCTCTTTTCTACCAAATATATCATTTGGGGAAGGGTCATGGGTTTTCTTGGTGACTTCAAAGAAAATGCCAAGGGGAGACAGCAAGAACCTAACAGACAGTAGTCAGCTTGGCAAGAGAAAGCAGAACATATGGACAGAAGTAGGTGTTTTAGGGTCTGATGTACTTATTTTGTTTGTACAGTGCTGCTGTAAACCTCAAACTCCTATTTTTTTCGCCTGACTGTCATGCCAAGGGGAAAGAAACAGATGTTCCCGTTTGTCTTGTGATGTGGCTCAAAATCATTTACATTTTCTGGGCTAAAATGATACGACATGTCGTTTGCCACTTTCTGTATCTCCTTTGGAATGAGTGACAGATTGCTGTTCAAGTGTAATAGAAAAGCAAATATTGTGAGGACAGCTTTCACCTAAAGGAAATGCAATCACTGATTGCTGCAGTAGTGGGAATAGAAGGCTGGCAGATACGTTAGAAGCCATCCAGGGGAAAAGACATTTTTATTATAAGTAGCGTAATGGGGAAGACTCAAGGAAAATGCACTGGCTCTGGCTTTTCTGCCTGGGGAAAAGGAGAGCCAGGGGTGAATAAAAATATGGTGGAAAAATTGGCTCACTACTCTTGTAAAATGTATTTCCAGCTCTCTGCCTTGAGCAAGAGCTCCTTAAAGCATTTCCATTTGTTCTGCGCCCAGTTCCAGTGGAGAGCAATAACTGCAGAAAGACTCTTTATCAGTCAAAGACACTCAGTGACAGACTCATTAGAAGGGTTTTTTTAAAAGTGGAAAAAACCTGTTTGTCAAAGACTTTGGGATTAGTCACTTCCCCACTCTATAGTTTGCTTTCTTATGGGTGTATTTATGCTCTGCTTCCTCCCTTTCTCATGAGATAAATAGATACTCCAGGCCAAGCAGAGCTTAACCACTCCTTCTGCAAGTCATTTACTTGAGCATCGCTTGTCCAGTCTTAATTTTTAGCATTTTCTTTATTTCTTCCAAAGTCACTTGCCAGGCACAACACTTATTTTCAGTACACTGATCGAGATGACTTTTCATGTCATGATCCAGTCAGGCTATTGGACTGGGTCAGAGTACAAGAGGTGAAGTTTCTGCTTTAAGTCTCTTTCATTTTTCTTTCTAAAGGAACAGAGTGAAGTGAATACATGTTAAGAAGCCTATAATTATTTTTTTATTAGGCCAGTTCTAAACAGTGAATGTCCAGTGAAATAATACATTTATGATTGAGAAAATGTGGTTCATCTGATAATCTGCTGAACCAGAAGATGATTTAAACTTTTTGTAGTTTTAAGTTTTCTCAGAGTAAATGACTTGAGCAACAGATATATTTCCTTGGTAATAAACAAGAATGAACCCTCGAAATACCTGGTTTTAGTCAAATAAGTAGTGATTAAACTTATAATAATGGATGTAGAAACAAGTATTATCTAGAAATGGAGCTTTAAATTGTGAATACAGTAATGGAATGGCTGAAATTATTTTCAGTGACATATTGGTAGTTACCATTTTGCTTGACCTGTTTTTCTGGACGTAAAGTCTTTCTGCATAGACTGAAACATGTTGCACTTGACCATAATTAAATCCTTGAAACTTTGGCGCTGCTCATTTCACAGTGATGCAATAAGCTCTTTGGGTCTGACCTAATCGTAAAGATTTTTCCAGTGCCACTGGACTGCTGTGTTACAGGATTGTCTTTATTGTATTGCTTGCTTCATAGCTTGGTGGTGCCAAGCCTGTGTTTTAAGAGAAAAGGGGTGGGGGAGATAAAAGTTTATTCTCTAGTATAGCTAACTTTCTATTTTGCATTTGGTCCTCCTGTTGTGTGTGGACAAGCAGAACGGTGACTTTGTAAACAATACCTTTTGATTTCAAGTTGCGGAAAGAAAAACCTTGCAGGTTTTGTCATGCCATTTTGGTCATCCATATAATGCAATTTTTTACAGGTTAGAGCTCACTAATGTGCTAAGAAATCACTATAGCAAGTCATCCATTAAGGTTAGAACTCGTACAGAGTTACCAGGAGGGCAGGAAGCCCAAGTCCCTGCTGATGGCTGTCAGCCACACCCTGCCCACCTCTCTTCTCTCAGGTGAGGAGTGTCAAGTTCCTGCTCCATCTCCTCTCCTCCTGAGAGCAGCTCTGTGCAGGGCCAGCCTTGAAAATAATTCTCCACTAGTCCCATCTGCTGGATGCCTGGAAGAATTGCCTGCTGGAAAGAGGGAAAGCATCACTCCTCAGCCTTTAAGTATCAGCTGGATGCGGTGTGCCACCAGATGTACATCTGCCTGTGGAAGACAAATGCTCTCTCTGTTTTCCTTCCATCCACCTAATCTCATTTGGACTACTTCTGTTCCATTCAGCAGGTTCCATGTGTTAAGTAAAAGCAAGGTGGCTGACACGAGGAACTTTAACTGTGTTGCTTTAGTGAGGCTGTAATCAGAAAACCCAGGAACCAGCAAAGGTCACAGCAAAAAAATGTGTGTGTCATTATCAAGCCATTTCCAGACCTCAGAATGAATTTCCTTTCTTCCAATGTATATATACTCAGCAGTCAGCTTTTCAAATACCTCATTAAGGCTGGTACTCAGTTGTTCTTTTGGTGCTGCGAAGAAGGAAGCGTGGCCGTGGCGTCCGATCCTGCATGCAGCATTGCAACCCCTCACGTTATTATGAAGCTAAAAGAGCCTTTTCCATCCCTGGAAATAGAGAATTCCTGCTATATTTCTAATCAGGGCAAGCAAAGTTTAAGAGATCCATAGACATTTTTCAGGGTATTACCCATTCTCAGTGGTAGTTCGCTGTTTGGTACCTGCCCTCCAAAAGGGAGCTGGAGGGTAGAAAATGGATAATGAATGTGAAGTAGTGGAGAAAATTGGGAATGAATGTGAATGTAAAAAGGAGAAAAATGCTTTCAGTCCTAACAACCTTATTTTGGTTTGATTTGCTCTCTTCATTACAGGCATTTGTGATGCATTTTTATACTTTATGTTAAGTAGCATTGTGGCTTTTACTTTAAAATACAATTCAGTTGATTCTTACCTTCCATAGGCATTGAAGTAAGTTCTGCAGGTCAGAAACACAGCTACTTCAAGGATCCTGTTGAAATGTTACTAGAGGGAAATAATCCTAGGAAAACAACTCTTCATAAAATACATAGACGTTCAAGCAACAGTTTCATTTATTGCAGACTGTGTTTAGGGAAACATCCCTTTATTAGGTGTCATTATTTCCATTGAGCCTACTGAGATGAAATCCATAATCCTTATCTGGAGCTATAAAAACATGACTGGTTTAAATGGAACTGGTCCTGTTGACAGGTTTTTTCAGCATACCTTTACATCTCTCCTTTTTTATCACAGTGCTTTTCTGTAAATTAGCAGTTTGTGCTAAATTGGTTACAATTAATATTGCACTGCTCCTGTTACCAGTAAAAAGGTGTATTATAAATAATTTTTAATGTGTTTTTTCTCAATAGATGGTAATGATACAGTGGATAAGAAAAACACTGATGAAAACATGATCCAGAGCCAAGAAGCAGGTTTGTGCCCAGCTGCTTAAAGGCTTGTCTTAGGTTTTATCCACCTTGGTGAACCTTGGACCTTAGTCTGTGCTGTTGAAGGGGAATGTTTGTACATTTTCACCAGATTAGCTTGGGTCTTGAGCAATTCTTCCATTAGAGACTGAATCTTCATTAATTGTAAATGAATGTGTAACAGTGCAGGAATGAAGACCCCTCTCCAGCTCTACGTTCTCCCTTTAAGGCCTAATCTAGCTAATCCTCTCACAAAGAAGAAATATTTTTTTTCCCCTCTGCATAGAATAGAAATGAGGGAAAAGAAATTTGGGCAAGGAGGAAGCAGACAGTAGGCTCCTTCTTGTGAAAATTCAATTCCTGATGATTTTAAAGGGTATTTTTAAGTTTTAAAAAATTGTCTACACGAGATTTCGTGGTTATGAAGATTTAAATCCATAGAAAAAATATTGCATATGCTGTGAGTGAATGTTAGAGTTCACAAGCAGGGGGTTTTACAGGTGACATGCTTACAAATTATAGTGAGTTCAGTATGTTGGAATATAGTGTCACTCTGTGCTCACAATAGATCTTTTTTTCTTTTTTTTTCTGTTTATGGTTGTATCTTTCATGTTACACAACTCTGTTCCTTGCAAGAGACAGCTAGAATGAATTAGCTACCAAAAGACCTGAAGTGGGGATCAAAATGTCTGTCTGTCTATCCCCTATTTCTTAAGTATTTCTGTTAGTGTAGTATTACATGTAGCACACTGCTTTTCTCATTTGGCTGGGGTTTTTTTCTCATTGTAGTGCAGAATATTCCCTAAACATATTTAAACCAGAGAGAATGAAATGGTTTTCTTTGGAATTTCTTTTTAATCAAAATTCAATCTGGAGAAATTGAGCTGAAGGTGGCCAGTCAGCAAGCACGGCACATAAATTTAGACAGCCTGGATTCCTGACTTACCTGATTTGCTTCCAGCATTGTGATAATGAGAAACCAGTTGGATGAGGGTCCTCCTTTTCCTGTACATTGGCCACTGTGTAGGTGGAAGGGCAGCTTTTCTCCCTGACCTCCTCTGCAACTGAATGTTAGCATCTGATGCTGTCCATAAGTGCTTTAAGTCCTTCTGTGTTTCATGTCTTTTTTATCACCTCTTCTGTATGTCCTCATGCAGGGCAGGCAGTGGGAGGTGAACCCAGAGGGACACAGTATTGCTGAGTAGAATGGTCCCATGGATCTCAGCAAACTTTATCCTCCCCAAGATAAGTGCACAGTGGTGTTTTGTAAGTGCTGGAGAGCAACCACATTTCCTTCCCTGGGTTTTTCACTTTCATGCTGGTTGTATTTTTAAACAGGCAAAGGGGACCAGGGAGAAGAAAGAGTTATTCTGTGTGAATTGAGATTCTGTTTTGAATCTCTGACTAGACTGGGGCATGTCTTTTTCCAAGCAATTTTGATCTTTTAACTGTACCAAGTACTGCTTGACTGCTAGCTCACCTAAGAGCTAATACTGCCAGGAGGTCCTGGCTCCAGTTGCAGAGGTTCCTGTTAAACCTGGTTATAGCACCTGCAGATGCCCAATGCAGCCCACTATGCCTGTCAGTCACTCTGATGGGGTGAGTATTTCAGTTTGATTGAATAAAATAGTTTTTTTCCCAAGAGAATTAAGGAATATTTACCTCTTGAAACTACTGCTTTGCTACTGTAGGTGTTTTAAGCGCAATGTGTTTTTCCCAAAACTGTTGTTATAACTTGTTGCATTGAGCTGTCAGAGCTGGTTTGTAAGAACCGTAATGTGCATTCTTTTGCTATCTTGTATTGGTGGTCATGTTTCATTATTCTCATGAAGAGCATCAAAGACAAGATCCAGACATTAGCGGTTCCAGATCCAGAAAACATCATACTTTAGGAATACGATTTAGGTACCTGCCTAAAGACAGAGTTGTGCCCACGCATAGCCCATTAGTTACCATCTTTGCCACAGGCAGACAGTGTTACAGGAAAATATGATTTGGCTTAACAATTTTCCATCCTGGTTTACATAGTGACAGGAACAGAGAGGACCACAATTACCTCGAGTTAGGTGTATCTACCTAATGAATCTCTGCTGCTTTCTGCTCTATGCATTGCAGAGACAAAGCATCACCAGGAACTTCGAGGTTGCTACTTTTGCACCCTTTGCTTGGCAGTAGAAAATGACCTGATTTTTCAAGGTATGCAGTTGTATGCCTAGAACTTTTCTAAACACTGAGTGACTGCTGTTAGGAGCAATCCCATCAAGTGTTAAAGTTCTTATTTGTATTATCTAAACCAAAAGGCATAAACTTTCTTTGAGTGTGACAAATCATATACTTCGATATTGTGAAAGAAAGCATAGGACAAAAAATTGATGCTCTATTCTTACCCAGTCCACAACATAATTTATATATTCTCATTATAGCAAAATATCTCATTATATTATAGAGAAAAGTATATATTATAAACAAAACTATAATAGAGGAGAAAACAGTAATAGTGTGAAAAGACTGAAAATTTTCAACTGTGGGGTTTTGTTTAAAAGTCTGGCCTCCAGTCTGTCATCAATAAACTTCACATTTAACACACAGAAAAACAGCATGGCTCTTGTTTCAAACTAGTTAAAAGTACTAGATGACTATATAAGGAAAAAAATTTTGTCAGAATCATCAGAGACAAGTCTTTTGAAAGAAATTAAAGTCTAGAAATGAAAACAAAAACTTATAAAGGTTTTAGAACTACAAAAATTAGCCAGAAAACACAACAGTGAAAGTTAAAACATTTTATTATGTTCAGGTACCAGCTGTAGCTATTAACAACAGTTTTACCTGTGTGCTCTACCATTAAAAAACTCCAAACTACAGATTTTTTTGGGACTTGCTAATTTCAGGCCTGATTCCTGAAAGCTTCTATTTTCAGGAAAGCATTTGCACTTAATTATTTGGATTCCAGTGGGATTCATGGACATGATTCAGGTTAAGAATAACTTAATTGTTTTTTCTCAAAATACATGGATTAAATGAAAAAACGGAACCTCAGAGCAAATATAACACCAGCCTACCCATTAAACCAATAGCTGTTACTCTCTCTGTATTATGAGAAGTCGAAATACAGACTTGATCTGGCTGTACTGGAATGTTAGTTTACGTCTTGCAAGACAATCAGACCAGTAATAGCCAATGAATGGATGGAAGCCCAGTAAATGAAATTCAGGTCTAATATCTTCTCTCAGTAAGGTATAACACTTCTTCTTCCATAAAGTGGTTTGTCAGTTTTCTATTTCATGAAGAGCTTCTCTTTCATTTCCTTTGTTCTTATAGATGAAAGAAAACCTTCATCTGTAGCCAGCCTATCATCAGAAGACACTGAGCTGAGTGAAAATAAAGGTACAGATTGGAAATTGTGCTTTGAAATATTTCATCCCAAGAGGACATTTCATGAAACCATTTTTTCCTTTGTCTGGAAATTGTCAAAATACAGAAATAGGTAAACACTTGGATTTTCATTTGCAAAAGTCCTTATAATGAAGTACTTGGCACCAACTGTTATGCTGGTAGGAGAGATGCCGTGAATTCCTAAGTCCCCTTGTTACGGAGTTAATACTAAAATATCATACATGACATATCCGAAATAAGCCCAAAGCTTGGGCTCACTGGGGTGACTCACAGACATATAGTTTAGTGTGCACATCTATCCCAGCAATATCAGCTCCCTGTTCAGTGCTCTCCTGATGCAGGAAAAGAAAAACACAATAGCTATAAACACATCAGGAGGAGACAGAAGGAGATGAAGTCATAATGGAGAGGCAGAAAGTAATGTTTATCTTGTACAGACTGTGCTGGGCACCTAGATAATTTAGTTTGTGTTAAATATTTAAAATTGTCACAGGGCCAAATGACAGAGAGTTTAGGAAACAAGAGAGATGATCCAATTTAAATGTTTCAAGCTGAGATTTTTCCTGTGGAGTTGTTGATTTACCCACAGATAGGAACCAGTGCACAGCTGTATTGTTTTTGATATTCCTGTGATAATCATGCTATTAATTGCTTGTGCTGATCTATGTTTTTTAGCATTTTTGTGGGGGTGCATCATGGAAACATCTGGGTGATATACAAAATGTTCACTCCTGGTAATCCAGAACAGGAGTTATGCTATCTATAATAAATCAAATCCATCAGTACAGTCGTCAAGAAGGACTAATAGACAATTTTTCTGCATTTTACTGAGATAACATAATTATTAGCATTCTTTAACTTATTAATTTAAAAAGATTTAATTATTAATTCAGCATTGCTACTTGACTCTCTTCTCATTTTTCTAGATAAGTGTGATGGGGTGTGAGATCCTGCCCTTTTGTTCCAAAGCCACATGCTGGAGAGTCCACATACTTACTTGATTATGAGTTCAAAGCCTTGTGCAGGTTGATATAAGTGCTCTTTTAACTGATTGATTGATCCTGCAAAGAAAAAAAAGAGCCCACAAACCTTTGTTGGAGCACTGGCTTTTGCTTTTGAAACATCACAAACTGAGGTTGCAGCAAAGCTAATGGAAGGCAAAAATAGTGATGGATTCAATCCCAGCATGGTTGGTGACGGCCTGTCATTAATTTTTCTCTGTTTTGATGGCATTTGGCCTGTTTATGTGTTCTGTATATTGAAGACTCCCCATTAGATAGGGCCTTTGTGTGTTTCACAGTGTGAGGGTCACAGTGAGGCTTTGGGTTTGGATTTTCCTTTTCTGTCTGCAGTCATCTGAAGATACCAACAAATTGCTATTGCTTTGAGTGCTTGTTCCTAACTAAGAAGATGACTGTCTTCTGATATGCTTCTCAGTGTGTAACCCCTCCAGGTTTTTACACCATTGTATTAGCAGTCTCTTCTCAGGAAAGAAATAATCCTTCTGTGTTAAGTCTCAGGTTTCATACAATATATTAAGAGTATATCTAGCGTTTCCCCCTCTTCTCTTGAGAGGCTGACAGAAGAGGTAGTGCCCTGAGAGATCCAAATTGCATTATTTCTTTGATGTCCTACCTCTCCTCATAAGTAAGATCATGCATCTGGTAGGGAGAAGGGAGAAATGAGCAAGACAGACCCTCCTCCATAGATTTTGTTTGTAAAACAGTGTAAGTTAAAAAATAAAAAAAAAAAAATTTAAAAAAAAAATTTAAAAAAAAAAAAAAAAAAAAAAGAGAAGATCATGTTCCATGTTTTTGGATTTGCTTGCTAGTTTTTTTAATGGAAACAAGAATTTTGAACAGTGAGGCCATCATGCACCAGGCCATGGTTTTAATCCTTATTTCCATCAGTAGATTTTCAGCTTTGCAGATTTTTACTGTGAGGGTGCTTAGGCATTGGCAGAGGTTGCTCAGAGAAGCTGTGGATGCCCCATCCCTGGAAGTGTTCAAGGCCAGGTTGAACAGGGCTTTGATCAACCTGGTCTAGAGGAAGGTGTCCCTCCTTGGGGGTTGGAATGAAATTATCTTCAAAATCCCTTCCAACCCAAACCACTCCATGATTCTTTGATGATTCTGTACTTTTAGATTTTGAGGTTTGTTTTTTTTTAATTAATACTAATGTTACAAAAAACGTGCTACTTCTTGGGAAATGGCACTTTTACAAAATTCTGGCATTTCTGCAAACACCTGCTGCTCCTGAAATAAATTCCAGCCTTCAAATTGTTTGCCCACTGAGTTAACACAGCTAAAACCTCCAGGTTCTGGAACATACTCATTTCTGTAGTTTATCTTCAACTAAATGAACAGGACATAAAGCATTTAGAGGAATTATGTTTTCCCAGTCCTTTCACCTAATTGCTGTGAAAGATTGTGGCAAATAAGTCTAGCTCCATATTCTCAAAATGCATAGTTTAAACCATTCAGAATGGGAGGTTTCCTGCTATGAAAATATAGGTCTTTTAAATGCCAGCTCACTTGTGAGTGCACCAAAACAAGTAGTTTGAGTCCAATTAGATTTGACTAGAAGTTTTTCTGCTTTTTTTTTTTTCTCCTTGTATTTCTGGGATTAGAATATAGCCAACACATTGACATATTTATTGCCCTAAAATGTGGTGTTATTCAAAACAGAGCATATCCACCTCTGCTACCATGAAGATCTTGTATTTTTGTTGTGAGTCCTTTTTATTTATTTTTTTATTTATTTATTTGTAAGGAAAAGGGGGAGGATGGGAACATGAAAGGGATTTTCATTAGAGGTGTGTGGGACAGCACAGGAATTACTTTTTGAGGGACTCTGATTAAAATGAAAACCTCCTGTGAGACTGCAAATCTCAAATTAATGTAAAGGTATATCTCTTCTGTTACCATAGAAGAGATACTGTCCAGGAAAAACAATCCACACAGACCCAGTTTGCACACGAGAAAACTGATTTTTTTGAGTGTTCATCTGTCTACAGGAAAAAAAAAAAAAGGAGGAGAACAGTCATATTTCAAGAATAAGAGGATTTTTGATGTAACACTGTAGAGTTTCTCTTTCCACTGTCCACAAAGAACTGTTGCAATTTTACCCTTAAAAACTTACATGCTTAACTATGATCTCTTGGGGGGAGAGCTGACATCTCCAGGCAGCACCTTCACAAGGGCATCATTACTGTGCATGTGGAAGTAGATCCTTTATACCTGGCATATTTCCTGTGAGAGATGCTTCTTTCTATGAGGTGTAAGGGCAGAACAAAGTGATTAAAGTCATTAATGTTTATACAGCAGATAAAGGACATATCAGGCAGGCTGCACTCAGTCTGGTATGTCTGTCTGTACAAGATTGTGCTGGGGCTACAAACTCATTTTAAATTGACCATATAGTATGTATAGATTGGATTGAACCTGTGATTATTTTCTGTTAGCATATGGATGCGTACACATGTGTGCATGCGTGTGCATGTGTGTGTGTGTGTGTGTGTGTGTGTCCGTGACAGAGGGTGTTCTGCATCTTCATCTCATGCCTCTTCTACCAATTGCTACTTAACCCAATTTAATAATTAGACTTTCTGGCTATGTAGGAAAATGTAAAAAGGAGTGGATTTAGTACAGGTGAAGCATAACTCCCTACTATGAAAAGTTTCTGTGCACAATACATTGATTATAATTCATTAGCACTTAATAAGAACTGAATTTACATTTGAAGGTCAACTAAATTAAATCATACACTAATTAATTTTAAAAATAAAGTCGTGATTAATTATTTCCAGGTGTTCACCAAAGTCTGGGCTCCTATAAGACTGCCATTGAAAGCAAGTCACTATTTTTCTGCATTCTTTCAAATGGAATCAGATTCAGTTGGCTGGAGGACTTGTATTTTCAGAAGCAGAATTAAGTATATGACTTGGCTAGGGGTTATCCATAAAAATCTCTTTGGGCAATGTGGAAGCTTGTAAGTATCCTGCCTGTAAAATGTAATGGGTATAAATTCCTCTTTGGCCAGCTGTAGCTCTCACTATGGAAAAATCTTGATGTCCTAAAGACATAAATGATTGAGAAGGGATAAACTGAAAGACAGAGCATTTCAAATGCAGGGGAGCTGTACAAATCAACATAAGTTAGTCATTGGTAACTGGGTGAAAAAGATTGA
This sequence comes from Pardalotus punctatus, assembly GCA_013400915.1. NCBI lineage: Eukaryota > Metazoa > Chordata > Aves > Passeriformes > Pardalotidae > Pardalotus > Pardalotus punctatus. Next base: position 29,282 of record VZTX01021384.1, on the reverse strand, counting down.
CTGAAAGGCCAATATGTTCAGAAAGACGTGTTTAAAATCAGCTCTTAGGTATATATTAAGACATCTAAATGAATGACCTGATTTTCAGAAGTGCTCAGCTCTCAGCAGCTACCAATGAAATGTTTTCACTTCACCCTTGGGCTATGATTAAACCTAAAATTTCAGCCTGAAAAATTTCAATTATAGGTAACTGGAAAAGAACCTTTTTTAATGGAAGAGTTTAAACACCCACAGCCATATCTGTGGCTCTGCATGCCTACTACGATAACATTTTCGTGTCCCTTGGTTAGAAGGATTCCTCTGAAACCAAACTGGCTAACACAATCTGATTTGGGGGGTTTGGGATTTTTTAACCAGGGACATCAGTGCTGCCATCCAACCAGCCATTTATTCTCTTAACAACTTCCACAAGGGTCACTTCAAGCTGTTTGTAAAGTGGGTTATTCACTTCTTCACATTTAATCTGACCTGAGTTGTGCATCCAGATGGGGTCCAGCCCCTGAACTACTCAAGAGGTGTTTGCGCTCTACCATTCACCAGTACTGGTATCTGCAACAGTGAACACTAATCTACTTAGCTGGTTTGTTTAAATCCTCCTTATTTTTAAATATTAGCTGACCTGGAACCATCCAGCTGCACTCCCATCAGTCCAGTGTGAGATCCTGCTCCTTTAATCTCCTCCCTCCAATCCTTTCCCCTGAACAGGCTCTGAACAAGGCAGTCAGGCTTTTTCTCAGCTTTTTCCTTTCCCAGAGCCCTTCCCCTAATTGCAGGAGAAGGATGCCCCTTGTGGCAGGAGAAGGATTCCCACAGTTTTTATACCAGCTGCGCCTGGAATTTCTCAGGTGGACAGAAGGTGAGGATAGAGGAGGTGCCCTTCTGTCAGCTTGAAGCACGAACAGACAGGAGAAGTATTCAGTGGATCCCACCCGCAGAGATGAACTGCTTGGTCTATTACCTGAAGACTTGATAAAATAGCTCTACAAGTTGTTGCACCTTAAAAGGTCCAGTTTACCAAGCTGTTTAAACTTGGACTCCAATAAATCTAATCTATTATAAAGACAGGTTAAAATGAAATCTTGATGGATATAAAAACAACATTTTAAAGTCAAAGCTCAAGAATCTCCTCCTAACTTCTCATAAATCACCATTTTATAGTACTTCATCTTAACACATTTTCCTCGGTTTATGAAGCAAAAGAATACCCTAATCATGTGGCAGCCTCCATGCACGCCATTACCTATGATTTTAGATGTCTGCTTGATTTCTTTCACTCTGGAAGTATTCCAGTCATTTATCACAGTATCATGCTTAAAAAAATAAAATCCACTGAACCTGTTTCTTTCCTCATGACCAGCTTTTTCACTCTTTAATCTTCTTACAGCTCCCTAAAACATGGTGATTTATCTATACTGTGTACAGGACCCAGGTGTTTTGCACATTAGAAACTTCTCAGTAAATAAGCCATACAGAGAGTAGCTGGGGAAGTGAATTTTAAAATATAATTTAAACCACTTAACGTTCAGTTCTTAGCATCTCCCCTCTTCCTTAGCTTTTGCAAAATTTTGTTTGAGCAGCGTTGCCTTATACAGTCAAAAGAAATAATGAATGGCATGGAAAAGCATGGGGATTTATGCAGGATTTGGACAAAATAGTGTCTGATTATTGACAGGAAGGATAGGATTGATAGTTTACTGCAAGCTAGATGCTTTTCTTGGAGAAATTGAATTCTCGACGTCCAGTGGATATATTGGAGCAGTGAATATACTTGGGGAGTATTCTGATCAGTTTATTTAAAGCCTAAATATTTTGTTCACAGGTTGTTAAAGACTGGGGCTAATTCCCAGGCAAATTCAAGTGTGCAGTCCCATGAGACACTTATTTCATTAAAATGGAGGCTTGCAGAGACAAGCACTACTGACATGGACATTGCCACTCCAGCCAGCAAGGAGGAGTTTTGAGGGAACTAAGGAACACTCAGACTTCAGGGAGCACTTCAGCTCCTGATGTGCAGGAGATAAATGTGGCCTATCTTTGGCTTATTTATGATGCAATTAAATATCATATTTGGTTCATTCATGTGTGATGTTAGGAAGTGTGTACCAGTGTGGTATCAGAAACACAGATTTTTTTCAGTCCTGACTGGAGAAATATTTACCTTTACAATCCCAGTTTGTAGTTACTCAGAGTAAATAGTGCCCGCTGCGTATGTTATCAAAAAGCTAAGCAATACTGTGCTCTGAAAAAATCTACTGGGTTGGATTCTCTGGTATGACTTAACAGATAATTAACTGTGTTAGGTGCAGACTAACATTGCTTTATGGCATTTTAAAAGATCAGGTGATTAAGAGGTGAGCAAAGGCTTTAGGGATGCCCAGAGCTCTTGTATACCCTGAAATCATACAGGACTGCAGTAGTGGGCCTCTGCACAGCTGCACAAGGCTCCAAAGGGCTAACTGAACACAGAGGATCAGCTGAGTCTGAGGAATATTGCTTCCCTACCAAAAATTTGCACACAGAAAGTAGTGTGTCATCGGCATTTTTATTGGTCACTGCCTTTGGTTTTACACTCTCACTTCAGTTTGGCACAGTTTTGCGTCAAAAACAGGGGTTTATTCCTTTGCTTTATTTTAGTCTTGTTAATCCTAAAAGTAAACTAGGACCTTTTGTCTTGAATCTTTGGTGCAATATTTACATTTGAAAAGAAGGAACCTTTGACACAGTCTTGATCTTAAAGATTTTAGAACTCAGAATCTGCATGGTAACACCAATCAAGACAGGATCCTGCTGCTGCAATAAGAGTGCCAGACTCTTACAGCTAGGCAGTACCTTCTGTCCATCGTCTGTTATTTTCAGAGACATGCTTTGCAAAAAACAACTTGCAAAAAATTATCATTGTATATTGCCTGGGATAACTTGGAATTCAGTGCATTTAAATTGCTTTCTCAAACCCTGGAGCAATAGGACAGCTGTTTATGATAAAAATGAAAGTATAACACAAAATTGCAATTCCTTAAAAATAAAGCCCATGGGACAGTCTGCCCGCTGTACCAATAGGTGGGAATAGCAACAACACCTCTAGTTCTGTGATGTTCCATGACAAACAGCAGCATGATAGAGCACATACATCAGCCGAGCACTAGGCTTCTTAAAATCCATTTGTTATCATTGACCACAGCATGTAATTGGGCCTCTGATGCTGAAGATTGATTTTTACATGAAATTGGAGCCATTCCTCATTCTGAAAAAAAAGGTGGCACCTGTGAACTGAGATTAAGGACACCAGTCTGGGAATAGGAAGTATTGTGCAATAGGTGTGGGATAAGAGAGCTCTAAGGGAGTGATGGGGCAGAGCTGCTTGTGTCTCCCCCTCCCAAAGCAGGTGATATCACACTTACCATCACTCTTGACTGCTTGAAGGGCTGTGTTTGGGCCCTGGCATCACCATAGTCAAGGCAGAGGACTTCTGATTCCAGCTTTGCTAGTACACTTCCTTTTACAAGCATGCAGCTATGATAATACAGATAACACAGAGAAAAATATTATATTAATTTAGGGGGTGGAGTTACAAATAGTACAAATCTAGGCTTGTCTGAAATCCCTAAAGCTTTGTCAAAAACATCAGCAAAGCCAGAAGTTCACTCAATGTGTTTTAAGTTTGCTTGAAAAATTCCCTATAGAGTTTTCGCACTGTTCCCATTTATACCAAGAGATCTTTCAACTGGATTTTGATTAAGCTTGGAATTTGATAAAATTCTGGTGTAGTTTTTTTCCAATTCAGCTGATAAGGGTAATCCCTTGAGCCTCATTATATAATATGGCATCCTAATATGAAAGATTGGTGCAGTGGTCCACCTGAGAAGAGTGAGTAGCATTTTAAGTTCACAGTAGGGCAAAAAAAAGTGCAGCAAGTTTAGTAAATTGTACAGCAGTGAGTTATTCTACTTTCTAACTTGATTTTTAAACTTATTGTCATGCAATGTAAGAAGTAAGAAACTGTGCAGGTAATTAAATATTTGCCTTGTGGGATTATTTCCAGTTAATTAAAGCCACACATATTCACCACATACCTCTCTTACAGATTATTAAATTTGGATCAGATGTTAACAACCCAGCTTTCTCACTTATCCATCAGAGATTATTTTTGGGCAGTTTCAGGAACAGTGTTACAGGGGCATCCTTGGGCACATTGTAAGGTTTCCTTGGCTATATTGTAGAGAGGGACCTTCCAGAATTTCAGGCATAAAAAGACTGTCATAATGTAATTTATTTTCACATGCTGCAGATATTTTGACACCATCACTTACTTTTCCCATCAAGCAGCATTGTAGAAAGCATCTCACATGGAAACACAAATACTGATTATCTGTTGCTGATGTTATGACCTAGAGTGGACTTATCCCAGTAGTTTGCAAACTGTCCAGTTCAATCAGCACTGCTTTCTAACAGGGCTCAAAGAGAGCTCTTTATCCAGTTGTCGTGGTTTGATCCTGGCCAAATGCCAGGGACCTACGACGTTTGCTTTCTATGCTCTCTCCTGCTGCATTTACGCAGAGGAGAGGAATCAAACTAACACAAACACACTGGACTCATAGTTGAGATGAGGCAGTGATGGGGAGGGGACGCACGAAAAACATGAGCAAACAGGTGAGGGACTTAAGTTGCAAAGTGATTTATTAACCTAACAGAGTCGGAGGATAAATGAGAGGTAAAAATAAGCTTTTAAGACACCATTTCTTTACTCACCCCCCTTCCCTATTAAGACACTGTTCCTCAGCTCACCCCCTCCCCTCCTTCAAACAACCAGCAGCTCCGGGTGGGGGGCAGGGTATGGAGTTTTTTTCCTTAGTCAGTCCATCACCACAATTCTTCTGCTACAAACACTCTTTCTCTACTCTCCCCTCTCCATTTTAAGACACCATTTCTCAGCTCACCCCCTCCCTCTTTCACACAACCAACAACTCCGGGGTGGNCAGGCATCCCCCTGTTCCTCTGGCATGGGCACCTCCCCACGGGCTGTGGGTGGATCTCTGCACCCCCATGGACTCCATGGGCTTCAGGGGGACCACCTGCTCCCCTCATCATCTTCACCATGGCCGGCAGAGGGTTTTCAGCTCCGGCACCTGGAGCACCTCCTCCCCCACCTTCTCCACTGACCTTGGTGTCTCCATGTTGTTTTCCCTCACATATTTTTACCTCCTCCTCCTCCTCTGCCTACAAAGAAGTGCGTGCACCCATTGTTTTGATTTCTTCTTAAATATGTTTTCACAGAGGCGTAACTAACATCTCTACTTGGCCCAGGTTTGGCCAGCAGCATGTCCATCATCTTCAGAGCCATCAGAGAGTGGCTCTGCTGGACAGGGTCAAAAACTTCCAGAACCTTTGCACAGGACACACAGGAGCCATCTTTGTGCCCCTCCCTACCCACTAGCAAAAACTGGGCCAAGTAAAACCACCACAGCAGTGGAATCTGTGTGTGATGAGGATGAGCAAAACGAAATCGAATGTCTATGTTGCTGTATTACCTGAATGCTGTGGAATTGTGCATTATGCATTTCTCCATCCCCATGCAAAAACTAAGTGACTGTTCTCAGAAAATGCTGTTTCACACAACAAAATAATGCTCTGTGTTTATGAAGATCCAAGGTAGCACAGCAATTGGACTTTCTGCCATGTTATTTAAGTCTCACTGTACCACTGGCTCACAGTATCGCTTTGGGCAGTTCATTTTGATGGTCTGCCCCAAAAAAGAGAAGCATTCTCAGCCACAATAATGACCTTGGGAGTCCTGTCATCAAGTGACATGAGGCTACAATTTGCACAGGGGTTTGTGGGATTTAATGTTTGTCAAGTTTCTGGAAATCCAACAAAGGAAAACTGTTATTCTAAATAAATAAAAATAACTTTATTTATCAAGTAAGTGGTTTGTGGTATTTCTCATAGATTTGTGCTGCTCCATTCATTAGAAGTAAAATTCTTGGTAGCGCTGCTGATTATTCTTATGTATCCTTCCTGGCAAGCTCCTTGTTTGAGTTTTGTACCGTAGGCAAAAAACTGCTCAATAAGGGTGGGGATTCTGAAATCAATTTGAATAATTGATACCCATGAGGATACTTCTGTAGTTTATAAGACTGTAGTTAAACAGATAGAAAACCAGTCAGTGTATTAAAATGCCAAATATGAACCTGGCACCTAAGGGCTACCTCTAACTCAAGTAACTACTTTTCCATGAAAAGTGCTTCAGGATTTATTTGTTTATTTGCTTTTTCCTCAGATTCCCTGAAAGACTCCAAAGATATGCAGGAGAGTGATTCAGTTCATCCTTTGGCATCTGAACAAGACCAAGCCAAAGGTAAAGTTTTGTATAAATTTTTTTTAAGACAGAGATAATGAACCAGTGGGAAACTTTACTTCTTCTAGTGTCAGCATCCAGTGGGTTTCAGCCTTACCTCTGCCATCTTAAGGAGATGCTGTTGGCTAGTAGAGGTTATTGTGTCAGCACGTTGTGAGGCAGTAATCCCTGGTGCTCCTGGGAAAGCCACACATCTCAAAATAGGTTTAACCATACTGATCCTGGGTGCACAGCATTGTTATCATTGCCGTCCTGTGTTGCTGTTGTGGTTCTGAAAGCCTGTGGGGTGTTTCTGGTCCTTCTGCTGACTGTCAAGTGCAAGCACTTTACAACAGCTCTTACAAGGAACTATGTCAAGGCTGAGCTGCAAAAGATGAAAAAACTGTAAGTGCTGCAGAATCAGTTTTGACCAGCTATTTAACAAATTTAATGCTTAGAGCTTTTTTAAGTGATATTTTCATATATAAAATGTGTCTGAAATAGTTCACTTAATAGAAAAAAAACCAGTGCTTGGCTGAGAAGTACCATGCTGTGTGTGAGGTTCATGTTCTGTTTTGATGAATTTAGCGTTGCCTGCACACAGGATCATCCTGATACAGTCTTCTGTTTGTGGTATTAACAGGACAACAGGATGTTTCTGCAAATGAGAAGATAAAAACTGGGGCAGATTCTCATGGCTCCTGCATGGAAATAGACGGTACTCTGTGTCTTGAAAGAAAAAAGCAAGATTAAGAAGCAAAAACACTAACATATTGTAATGGTTTGACCCTGGCCAAATGCCAGGGACCTACAACGTCTGCTTTCTATGCTCTCTCCTGCTGCATTTACGCAGAGGAGAGGAATCAAACTAACACAAACACACTGGACTCATGAGTTGAGATGAGGCAGTGATGGGGAGGGGACGCACGAAAAACATGAGCAAACAGGTGAGGGACTTAAGTTGCAAAGTGATTTATTAACCTAACAGAGTCGGAGGATAAATGAGAGGTAAAAATAAGCTTTTAAGACACCATTTCTTTACTCACCCCCCTTCCCTATTAAGACACTGTTCCTCAGCTCACCCCCTCCCCTCCTTCAAACAACCAACAGCTCCAGGTGGGGGACAGGGTATGGAGTTTTTCCTTAGTCAGTCCATCACCACAATTCTTCTGCTACAAACGCTGTTTCCCTGCTCACCCCTCTCCATTTTAAGACACCATTTCTCAGCTCACCCCCCTCCCTCTTTCACTCAACCAACAACTCCAGGTTGGGGGCAGGGTATGGGGGTTTCCCTTTGGTCAGGGTCAGTCCACCAGGGAGAAGAGTCCTCTACTCATCCATGGGGTCCCTCCCACGAGAGACAGTCCTCTGCGAACTTCTTTGGCGTGGGTCCAATCTCACGAGCAGCAGCCCGGCCGAAATCTGCTGCAAACACGAGTGCTTGTCCATGGGATGCAGGCTCCCGAGCCGAGGACAGGTTTTTTCCCATCCCGGGGTCAAGGCCTTTCTCTCTCGTCCACAGCCTTTGCAACTCTCAGTCTCTGCTGGGACTCCCACTGGCTCACAGCTTCCTACAGGCATCCCCCTGTTCCTCTGGCATGGGCACCTCCCCACGGGCTGTGGGTGGATCTCTGCACCCCCATGGACTCCATGGGCTTCAGGGGGACCACCTGCTCCCCTCATCATCTTCACCATGGCCGGCAGAGGGTTTTCAGCTCCGGCACCTGGAGCACCTCCTCCCCCACCTTCTCCACTGACCTTGGTGTCTCCATGTTGTTTTCCCTCACATATTTTTACCTCCTCCTCCTCCTCCGCCTACAAAGAAGTGCGTGCACCCATTGTTTTGATTTCTTCTTAAATATATTTTCACAGAGGCATAACTAACATCTCTACTTGGCCCAAGTTTGGCCAGCAGCATGTCCATCATCTTCAGAGCCATCAGAGAGTGGCTCTGCTGGACAGGGTCAAAAACTTCCAGAACCTTTGCACAGGACACACAGGAGCCATCTTTGTGCCCCTCCCTACCCACTAGCAAAAACTGGGCCAAGTAAAACCACCACACATATAATCATGGAATTATAGAATGTCTAGTAATGAAGGGACTTTAAAGATCATCTAGTTCCATCACCCCTGCCATGGGCAGGTACACCTTCCACTAGACCAGGCTGCTCAAAGCCCCATCCAACCTGGGATGGGGCATGGCCTATGTGTGTCTCTGGGATTGCAATGAGTCCTGGTGAAGACCCATGCTCGGAGTAGGCACATGGGATTTTCTGCTAAATCCCAGAATGTTCATTATCTTTTAGGCTTTGCTCTGAACTAGAGCCCCTTTGGTATCCTTGAATAGCTTTTGTATTTGTAGTCCTGGAGGAAAGGATCCTTTTCCTCTGCCAGTGTTTTTAGTGGCAAGGTCTCTAGCGGATGTTAATCCTTTTATGTCTGTTCTGAAAAGCTTTACTCTTTATCTTTAATCAAATTTATCTAGAACCAGTGTTGAACCAAGAAGACACAACAGAAGTTGAGATACCTTTGATTCTGGGTGCAGAGGAAAAGGAGGAAGGAAAAGAAGAAGAAGGAGGTGAGCCTATTATAAAACTGAGACAGAGAATGCTGCTGTGCTCATGTTATCCTTTTCTGTTGTGAGGAAACAGGGAGAGAGCACATAAAAACTTTTTCTTTTCCCCCTAAGAAAAATCCTTTTTTTGTCTTATGTTTGAGTGTTGTTTTGATATATTGGACTTGGATTTGCATAGGAAGCTAAGTGAAACAAGTACACTCAGGTTCAAAAGTGACATTTAAATACTCTTCTAGATTTTGGTTTTTTGCACAACCAGTTTATGTCCTTTTAAGTATCCTCTTGATCACATTTGCTAGAAGCATCTGGAGTATTAAAAATAAATGGGTATGATAGTTATTTGTGAGGTCATTAATAGAGATTTAACTAGAGATTAGCTAGAATGAGTAATTCTAATAAAGAAACCAATATTTGGAGTGAAAATGCAGTCTTCTGAAGCAGTAGTGGTTTTTTCTGGGAATAAAGTATTTCAAACCTTTGGAATGCTTTTGCAAGGAAATGTAGAAGTTTAAGCATTGGATGCTTCTGGGGACCCAGCATTCATCTCACCATTTATAAAGGCACATGGTTATACAATAAATAATATATTATGTAAATAGTTCTCTAATTGTAAAGTAACTGCAAGTTAATTATATGGTCATTTGTAGAGCCCAGGGATGAATTTTACGGTTCCAAATTAAAACACAGACATTATTTTTATTGAAAATTTGGGTCAATACTAACCATGTTGTTTTAATTATGAACTCCTTTTCTCAGTGACATTGACACCAACTTAATTGTAAACCTGTGTTAGCAATATTGACAATTTTCTTCACTGTAAATTGAGGTTAATAGAACGTCTTTGTTCATATACAGCTAAACAATATTTCCTCCCCTTTTTTAATTTTAATTGCCTATCCGAGTTGTGACTAATCACATCTCCTTGTTATCATTTGTGTTAATGTTATTGGTTTTGTGCTGTGTTAATGATGAGGAAGGTAGAATTTATATAATTCTTATGTTCAAATGCAGGTAAATGGTACCACACTACTTCAGTTGCAAACCCAGGTTATACAATACAGGCTCACTCTGATTGCAAATACCAATATCATTATGTTACTCTCCTCCAAATAGAAATTATTTACATTTTATTTTATGTATCATCACAAGTAAATAGGACAAAACGTACCTTCTTTATTTGCACATTTTCCCCTCTTTACTACTTTAGTGTCTCCTACAGCTAGAAACTGTCATTCAGTTCTCAGCAGAGAGATTATATTTCAACATCTGTTCTACTTACTATTAAAATATTCAATGTTAAGGAAAAGCAGGTAATGTCAGAAGAGGGTTGTTCTTGCCACCTTTCCTTGTCCAGCCCTTGATTTAAAAGTTTCAAAGACTAAGTAAGTAAAAGGTTCTTGCTAAATATTTTGGAAATTGTTCCAACTGGGGGCTCAGGTGTTGATACTGCGCAGGATTTGTCTGATCTAAAGCTTGTTGAAGCCCATAGGAGGTGTGTCATCAATTTCAGTGATCTTTTGGTAAGTTCCATGATAACAGATGTGTTGAGTCTGTGTGCAGGATATCATAAATATTCTGTTCAAGTTCTTCCAAATACACGTCTTTGGTGCAGGGAAAATAAATGGGTGCTCTTGCAGAGCAGGAGCAGAGAAGGAAATTAAGAGTTTCCCTTGCTTTGTTTCATTCTTTTGGGTATAAGCAACCTCGTAGCTCATCTCACTAGATGCTTCTTGTTCTGATGGGCACAAATTCTGCCACATGGGTTTTGAAAGTTGGCCATAAAGTGAAGTGGGTCTAGATGGGTCTAGATAAAAAGAGGTAAAAAAAATAAAATCATTTGAAGTTCAGACTAATAAAATAAAATATATTTCCTAATGAGAGACTCCTCTTCATGGAAAGAGATTGCCTGGCATAAAAAATATGTGACATTATGTGACATTATTTTATGTAATCCAAGTGCTACCTCCTAAAGTAATTCAGCTGAATAGTTTTCCAGTACATTTGACATAGGATGAAAAACCATATTTTTGTCTAAGAACATGTGTGGGGGGGGAAAGTTAATGTGGGACTGCTAGTCCTGTTAAACAGAAATTCATGGATCTTCAGTTGGTTTGACCGATTCTGGATCTATATGCATAGCCAAATGTAATGACTACTAAAATGCAAACTACTTGGTGTTTCTGTTCTACGTGAGATTTTTTTGTGTATGTGTTTTCAAACTCATCTCAGAGCAAAGGGTAGCATATAGCTGCCTCTCTTCTCTCTCTCTCACCAGGAGCATTAGTTTCTTGGCAGTCATCTGCCATCCCTTCAGTCCTCAGCACTGGAGCTGTGTAAAACACTAAAGGACCAACAAAGAACAAAGTCCCTTTTCCAACCTAAAGCTGAATTTCTGCTCTGTTACTGATTGCAGCTTTGCAGTGTGCTAGGATTTTTTTAGTGATGTGGTTTTCCATGGAAAAACTGTCTATTTCTTGCTGTTTTAGTGATGTGAACTTTAGTTTACATGAACTTCTGACAAACCATGGGTTATCTTCTGATTTAATTGTGCAAATCTTACTGCCAGCTCATCTCTGTGTTTTGTGGGGGGTTTAGAGCTTTCAGGATGCTTTCTGTATAGCTCATTTCACCTTAGAGCTCCAGGGTCATGCTGTAGTGTGAATTCCCATGGAGTCCCAGATCCTGGTGCATTCAAGGGACACTGGGAGCCCAGAGGAATGAAGGATCAAAATCTTGGCAATTGCACTACTGTATCTCATTGCAAGCAGTAAGAACCAAGCCAGATTACCCTGAAGAATATAACAATGTGGGGCATCATGTGTTTCATAAAAACCTGCTGTTGCTTTTTCCAAATCAGTAATAAAATATCACATGTGCCAATTTATTCCCTTTTTTCCTATTGTAACTTGAAGGTATATATTACAAAGGAGCAGCTGAAGATAAAAGGCAAACTAAAGTGCTTTTTTCATTTTTTTTCCAACTGTTATAATGCACTCATTCTGGGTCACAAAAGGATAATGAAAATCTGTGTTTCTTATACCATTAGGGCATACTCTCAAATCCCTTTATTAAAAACCAGATTAAGTGGTGATCACTGACCTATTTGCTGACTAGGTAAGTGTACACAGTTTCAACAGACCTTTTGTCAGTCCCTTTATATGTACACTTGGAAATAGTCCTGGTGTGTAGTAATGACCATGCACTCAGCATTTATTTGTAGACTTAATCAACACATTTATTCCACAACACAATTTGCAGCACATGGAAGTAAATCCCATATTTATTTGTGCAAATATGTAACCAATTTCTCCTCTGAGCCCACTCTCGCCTCTGTCATCTTACTTCCCATCTCTTTCTATCTCCCTTCTTCAAGATATTCAATATGATAATTTCCCTCACTAATCACCCTTAGAAGTTGTTTAACTCTTTGAAGGGATAGGACTTTTGTCAGGGCACCAGAAAATAAACAGTTATTGCTGTTATTTCACTGTTTTCTCTCTTCTCTATTTGGGCTGAAATATTTTGTCATTTTGTGCCATTTGGAACATAGTTTGAGCTTGACCTGCAATGTTTCTCCACATGAGAAACATATTAGAGTGGCTGTGTAGCATCCTCACCTTAACCATGAAGTTAGGGCCGGCTCAGGGGCAGGCTGGGGGAGGTTTCCATCATTAGCAGAGTGTGTATAGTTTCCTTTGTCGATCTTCTGATCAGTGCTTGTTTACTGTAAATTTGAAGTCTGCCTAATTTCTGTTCTAGCTAAGCCCAGTTTTGCTCGACAGTCTTTGTAACATGAATAGCTGTAACCTGTAACTCTGTAGGCAATATTTTGTCTGTCACTTGTCCATTTTACTTTAGCAGGAGTGATAATTTTATGGCATAATCTTGGAGATAATTAAATATTCCAAAACCTGAAGAAAAGAGCTATGTTTTATAGTTTCAGTCTCAGGCATTTATAGGATTTCATATGCATTTGTAGAGTCATAAACAATGTCAAAACAATGACTTTGTTATCAAACAAAGTCAAAAATACCAAAATGACATTGTGGCTATAGAGAAATGAAAGACTTCTTGAGAAAGATCTTTCTGGACAAATCTGACATTTTTGTTACTGATTCATGATAATTTTATTGCTTAGCCAAACTCCTTTAATTCTTCAAGTGGAGAGAGATGAGGCATTTTGGGGGGAAAAAATCAAATAAAAAAATATAAAAGTCTTCCTTAGAATCTTTAAATAGATAATTTCACTTTGTTTGGAAAGAAAATAATATTTTGAGTGTTGTGGCTTCTGAAGATCTAGTATAAAGGCTCCAACTTCTTTTTTTCAGTTGCTCAGAGGAGAGGAATAAATATCCTGAATCAGAAACAGTATGTTTGGTGTTTGATAAGAACCCATACTGAATAGATCAGATGCCTTTTTTTGGGGGCTGTTACAACATATTCAGACACTAAATATGAAATATGTATCTTTAAAATCTTATTCTGGCAGATACTGATGTTTGACAAAGAAAAAAATGTGCACCATTGGACCTTTTGCAGAAATGCTGGAAAGGCTGTGGAACCAGAAAGCTGTCAATGGGTATTTAAAGATCTAAGCTATGCAGAGATGTGAGTTGTTGGAAAGCAATAGATGGGACTAGTGGGAGGTGCACAGAGAGGTTATGAGTGAAAATCCTAAAAGGTGCCTTGCCTATGAAGCCTCACTTTGCATAAATTTATTTTCTTGAGAATTTCACAAAACTCCAGTGAACATTGCAGCTGCAGTATCAGCCAGTTGAGGGATTTTGTGACCAGATTATGTTTGCCAGCCCACTGTGCTGAGTTTGTGGTGGTACAAGGGCTGTTCGGTCTATATCAAGCACTGTGCCCTCCTGGCATTACAGCTGTGGCAGAAAAGGACATCCAAGTAATTTCTATGCCTTGTGGAAGTAGCCAGGTGAGGCTCACCTGCATCTTCTCTGGTCTGCTTACACTTTGCAGACTGTAGAAGGGGAGTGGGGGATTTGGCCCCACCGTCTGTGGGTTTATGTTTGCGGTGTGGGGGATTTGGCAGTTGAGAAGTGGGAGTTATCCAGGCTCTTACATCAGCAAAGAGGTTTCACTGATGGTGCAGGATGGGGCAGTAAATTGAATGCAGACCTCCTGCAGGGCTTTCCTGAGGGCACTTCCCTGAGGAAGCTGTGCAGCACTGTGCATTGGCAGTCAGGGTGGTTATTACACCGTCAATAAGCTGCTCCAGATATTGATTTCAGTCTCCTGGGGAGAAAAAAGTAATATTTATTGTCCTGCCACAGAAGGAATGTTTCTTTTCATTACTCTCCGTGTATCAGGTTCTAGCCTGAATGTATATAAAGAATAGGTGGCACAAGATTAATTTTCAGTTTTAATTCTTTTTCATCCGTTGCAAGGAAAAATGATTTATTTTCTTCTGTGTACTTTTCTAATAAAAAGGTAGAAAATGTAAGGAACTTTTCAGCTTAAACGTTTTGCTTGCTGTCACAGTCACTTTATGTTATCAGACTTGATGGTAAGGGTAACAGATAAAAAGACAAAATGAAAGAAAACAGGAAAACAACAACAAGGAATACTGTAACAATGATAGCATTTAAGGTTTATTACCTCTATTTGCTTTCTTCATTTCATTTAAGCAGAATAGAAATAGTATTATGAATCAGCAAATTTTTTTGCATTTAAAAATATCATCTCTTTGTTCCTGTTGAAAGTGTTGACAATGCGGCCTTTGTTTAGTTTAATTAACTGATATTACAACACTGAATGGAATCACACTCAGCATTAAATCAAGTAAAAGAAGCTTTAGAACACTTTTCCATACACAGAAAATAAAAAGAAAGAGAAGAAATTAAGTCCTCTGAGAAGCTGGGGGAGAAACTGGATATTTTTAATGGAATATATTGAAGAGCCGTTTTCATTTTGATTTTCCATGGTCAGAATGCCAAAAAATATAAAATCATTAAATTCCAGTGAAAAACAGATCCTGTGATGTCATTCTGATCCTCATGTATTTATAATATTATTACATGATGTTACATGTTTTTTACTTGTGAGCTACAAGTCTTGAAGAGCTTTAAGATACTGATGATGCCCTTTTCAAGTATGAAAACTGGGGAGATAATAGAATCCATATTCCAAATGGTGGGGTCCAAGTCTACCAGACTTTGGTTTTAGCTCGCCTCTCCAGAGAGGCAGAAGTGCCTTATGCAAACAAAACATGTATCTCTTTCAAAATACCTCGAATAGCACCCAAAGAATGAGGGAAAGGAATATGGGGAGGATCTAACATCTTAGAAACATTTTCCTGTAACATATTGAAAAAGTAGGGCTCACTGGCCAAGGACTGCACTGTTACAGATGGCATCATAGCTAACAGTATTTCTGGAAATAAGCTTTAGCACCTCCGGAGATATGGCACCACTTTAACATATACTGTACAGCTACGGAGGCATCTGTTTGAACAGTGTGCTTAGCTCCTGTGTGCCACAGTAAGAAATTCAGTCTTAAATTAGAATAGGTCCAGCAGACCAAAGGAGTGCAGGCAGTTTCACCAGGAAACAATTTGATTCCTCACCAATAAATGTTATGTTTTCTGCCCTGTCTTCTATGAAAGTAGTCTTGATTTTGTTAAGCACTGATAAATTTTAGATTCTTACCTCTTTTAATAAACTTTGTTTATAATGGAATACATACAGATCCAACTGAGCTGGCTCTGGAACTAGAAATTCTGTGCTCGCACTTGCTTAGGTTTTGGATGGAGGTACCGCATTGCCCAGGTTACAGCACTATATAATAGCTATTTCAAAAACTCAAATGGCCACACACTTAGGGCAGCAGGGAGACAAACTACATTTCACCAAGGATTTTCATAGAATAGAGTGGAGTCCAGTCATAAGTGTGTATGGAAACCATGGACAGTGGGATTGGAGAAGGGATGATTTGGAGAACTGTCTTTTATTTCAAATATAGAACTGGAAGGAATTAAAAGAAAACATCATATGTTTTAGGATTGAGAGGTTCCCTGGCTTGTTCTATGGGGAGTGGGGGAACATTTTCACTTCACTGTTTATTTCTGTAGTTTTGCCTAGTGCTGTGGTGAGGAGTTAATCTTGTTGTCCTATGAGAAGGGTGGGTTGTTGTTTTTTACTCACTGTGTACTGTCATGTGTGTATCAGGAGACACACTTTTTGATTCAGCTCTGTTCTCTCTTCTGTGCATTCTCACTTATGGGTCTGTTAGTGAGGTACACCATGGCTTCATAGGTGTCTTTGCTCCTTGTTCTTGGAGAGTGAGGCCAGAGACAAGAAGAGACTGCTTACATAGTGAGGGGAAATGTGTGTACAGCCTTGTACAGTGGAGGTTTGCTAGGGTCCAAATGAGATTAAATATTTATCACTGCTGCAGATCCAGAGCAGGAAAAATCCCATCAGATTTCACTCAGATCTTTGAAGCATAATGCTTTTCTCTGGATTTTCTCTTCCTTTTTTCTGCCCTTTACCCATAACTTTTTGGCAGCCTGTCCCCTCATCTTTTCCTAATGTGGTTGACAGGTGAGTGGTTTTTTTAGGCGATCTTGCCATCTGGAACAGTTTTCCTCTGCTTGGTTGGCTTTTATCACATTTTGCCTCCAGATGAGCATGCATGGTCATCACCAGCATACCTGGCCCACAGTATCAACCCAACAGCCCACACTGACCCTGTCTCTAGTCACCCTGAATTATCTGCTAGGGAGAAAGCTGTCCCCTCCTACATCTCTGGGACTGCATCTTAATCAGGCAGTAGTGTCACTCAGTATATTGGTGCAGAAGTGCAGCTCTTTGGGACTTTCTGTTATTTCACAAAATGCTCAGCATCTCCTTTTTGGGGTCTTGCATGATCTCTGATGAGCCTTTCCTGGAGCATTCCTGTGTGCTGTGCATGTGCTCATAGCTGCAATTAAATCAGTGCTCTGAATGATGAACTGAAAGTTGCAGCTGCAGACAGTCTCTTGGTTTTGTTTGAGAGATCCTAACGCAGAGTGGTGGTGGAGTGGACTTGGCCTCTGTGTTTTCCCAAAGTGTCTTTATGGCTCAGAAGAATCACTACGGCCAGTACAGCTTGGTACTTTGCAGGCAGACCCTTTTCTCACCCATGCTGGTGGAAGGCACAAACACACACTCACCCAAGAGCTTTAGATAGCTCGTGCGTTACCAGAGACAAAGAACTCAGAGGGCCCAGTCACATGGAGTTCCAAAGATGGTTTATTCTTGAAGGTGTCCAACAGTGAAAGAGGCCGAGTCACCCCGAGTGACCATGGATATAGAGATCCAGGTCCAATAGCATTGGGGAGAAGATGGGGAGATACAACAACAACCAATGGGGAGAAGGGAGGGGCAGAGTGAGGGACCAGGTCAAGGCAAATCAACATAGGAAGATTAACATAATCTAGGGCAAGACCATCCAACCAACACTCAGGGTATTTCACACCTCAGAGCTGTCCCACCAGCACGCCTCTCCTGTCTTGGGACCTCTCGGCTTCTCCGAAATGGTTGAGACCACCAGAACCAGATCCAAGAAAAACATGAAGAGTGTGGAATGGTGGGGTTTTTTTACTTACCTGTACACATTCTTCGATGCTTATAATGTATTTACTTGATTAACACTGTGCTTTGCTGAAACGGTTGCTAAGGATTTTCCTCCCAGGTTCAGATGTATGACTTCTATCCTGAGTTCTAAAATCCGTTGCTTTGTACAGCCAGCAAATTTCAACCAAAAGATGACCTTCATTACTGTTTCACTGGTGCAGGGTCTTCACACTGAAATGCTGGGATATATAAGCCCCTTTGACCTATTATTCCCCTTTGTGGATGTGCAGCCTTTATTGTTTGTTTGTTTGTTCTGAAGTCACTGTGCCAGTAATCATAGCTACCACAGAGGCCAAAACCACCTTTATTCCATTTACATCATCCTGTCTAAAACCTCTCAATACATTACTTGACAGCCCTTAAAAGAGCATGTCTACACATTCAGCATTTTCTCTGTGGAGGAAATAAGCAGTTACTTACAGGCTATATACCATTCTTACCTGGATAAACCCAAAAATCGGTTAAACTCTGTTCTAGATTCTGAGCAGAAAAAGTCAATAGTCTCTTCTCCATTGCGCCTTGATTACAGCTAACAGTGGTGTATAGTCAGGGGGTCAGGATGGCAAATTCACTGTATCAGGGCCTGGAAAACACTGAGATTCCCAATTTGTGGCTATCAAAGTTGCAAGGTGTTTTATTAGTTAAAGCACATCAACCATATGTGTTTTTATGGTCTGTCAGCCTAAAATGTAGCACAGAGGTGTCAAATGAGGGCAAATGGAGATACCTCAGGGGTCTCAAAGTAAGATGTCAATGTGCTGAAAAATCAGTGCCTAACTCCAGCAGCTTGAGTCAAGGAAACTAACTTGCCTGATTCTTCCAGCTATCCAAGCTAGAACATTATCAGGAAGCTCACAGACTGAGCAAGGAGGTAGTCAGTATGGCTGGGTCTGAGCATCACCCCCTCTCTGGGATGCTTGTACCTTAGTGTGGTGCCTCCATCAACTCAGCTAGTCTGGAGAGGTCAGAAAACTGAGTAGGACTTGCTGTTATGAGAGTGCAGCAGCTTCATTGCTTCTTGTTTGGCTCTTTTCTGAGCACTGAGATGTCTCTGTAGGTGGCAGATTCTCATCAGTGCTGTCCCAGCAATGAAAGGGGCTTCTCGCATGGCTGTCTTGCAGGAATTTCTAAGACACAAGAACCAGGGGTGGAACCCTTCCAGCATTAATTCAGATTTAGTTCCGGCATACTCTGATCAACAGGGTATGAGGCCTCTGGTAAGCACTGGCATGGTCCCTCTCCCTCAGCTGGGTTCAGATGTTCATTGCTCCAAGTTTTGCATGGCTGCTGCCATCACATCTCACTTAAGTCTTTGGTCCTTCTTCTTGGTATTTCACCTCACACATTCATGGCATTTTGCTGTGATCCTTATCAGCACACCCAGTCCTTCCTTCAGGTATCAGGAGCTCGTGTCTGGTGGTCATGTTGATCTACAAAGCTGGATCACCAAAAGAGACCAGAGCTGTGCTTTCATTTTTTGGGACTTCCTCCTTGGGACAGCAAATATTTTGCATATATTTTACAAGTATTTTGCAAATAGCTAACAGTTTTCACACTGGTCTTGGTCTGGTAAAACTAGCATCCTCTGTCATTTTATCTCTCTATCGTCCAAAGCAGTAATTGTCCAGTGTGTGGTAGGTCCAGCTACTGTGGTCTTTTTAAACCATTTTCAATGTTTTTAATGCCTGAATCATTATATTTCTGCTTGCACATAGAAATCTGAGTCTTGAATTGCAGATGACTGAGGTTACTGGGAGGTTACTGACATGTCTTAGTAACCACACAGTGTAGGCAGGCTCCTACAGCTGGAACACAGCTGCTTTTCAGGTAAATGTCCAAACATTTGGATGCTTTTGTAGCTTGGTTTTGAATCTTTTGGCACTGGAATATGGGCAAATTTGCTTACAAAAGAAAAGAAAGTTAAAGGAAAAAGTCTTTAAACAATATTTCTAATATTGCCTGCTTCCAGCATGACAAAAGGAAGTAGATTTCCTGGATGCAGTTCCACTTGCGGATCCAGCTGGCTCTTGAAGTGTGTGAGCATGAAAAGCAGATTATAAGAAATACGTATATATCTGGTATCTATCTAAAGAAACCCAAGTTATCTTAGAAATTTATGTATACAGAGATCATAGAATCTGCTCATGAAAATGTTCCCTCTGGCATTGAACGCAACCAATGTTTAACAGCACTAAGTTAAAGGTGTGATGTTTAAGACACAGGAAATCATTCTAAAGGGAAAAGAACTTCCAAGGGGAGCCTGGGGAAGAAATATTTGTGTCAAGATTTGGCTGGAAAATATGGTTAATGCCATTTGTTCTTATCACAACTGCTATGGGATATTTAACCACCAGAGGTAACCATGACCTGAGGCTTATATCTGATGCTGGAAGCAGCAGTGTTGTGCAATGTATTAGATTGCCAGAATCGTTTCCTTCTTGTAATGAGGTCTGCCATTCAAGAATGGATATAGCTTGCTCTTGTCCAGCTTGTGAATCCAACTGGATCACAGCACATAGCTGAAATAATTGGAGAAGGATCTGCACATAGAAGGGAAGGAAATCAGCCACACATATTCACATCCCAAAAGTGAGAGTGAGCACAGCAATGCTTTTAGCAAAGGTTTGGTCACAGCTTTGGGTGTCAAAGCCAGCTTGCTCCTTGCTAACCTGCACCTGTAATCAGCTGGATACATATCCAGCTCCTCCAAGAGGAGAAGGCAGGATGGCACTGGCACTTTCACAGCTCATAGCTGGGAAAGCCATTTAGAGCAAAGATAGTTTATATTTTGCTGCAGTGTACAAAGTTTGCCTTTTGAATGTTGTCATTTTTCTCTAGCTACCCTTAGAGACAGGAAAACACAGCTGAGTCTTATCCAGGCCTGAAGAGGCTGGAGCACATTAGCTGCTTGCCATATTGCTGGAACACCTGGGGCATTTGCTTTGAAATCTAAGTGCAGACTGTTCACCTGGGTTGCCAAGTACAACAGAAGCTTCCTGCTGGCTGGCAGGGTGGTATTAATTTAAAGCTGCTCTCCCAGCCCCACACACCATGTGTGGGGGCTGGGAGAGCAGCAGTCAGAAGAGACAAGTAGAGAGGTCACCAGGAATTGTCTTGTTCTCATCTGGGGGCCTTGCCACCCACATCTATTACCCATCATTTCTAATTAGCAGATGTATCTTGGGGAAAGCTGCTTCCATTTGCTTTTCTGAAGATGCTGTTCTTACTAAGAGATGCTGTTTTTGCTGAGCCCTTAAGCTCATTTTCTGAGCTTTCATGGGCATTTTGAGTGGTAATGGTCTTGGTAACCTAGTAAAATTAAGGAGTCCTGTACCTCCCTGCTTCAGACTGCCCCTTTGTCCTTCCCCTTTCTTCTCAATGTCACTACCAGATGGATGGAGATTTTTCACCCTTTCAAAAGCTTTGTATTTTCCCATCTCATCTGGCATGTCTCAGCCATGCTTAATTAGCTGAAGGCTTTTCAGGCCCCCTTATTTTCCCCCCAGAAGATCAGTTAAGGACTTGAACATTTTCAATAAAGTGCTTGGAAAGCAAACCCTTAGAGGCAAGTCATAGGTGCAGGAGAATGTTATGTTATTTAGTGTTGGGGACCAGTTTTTTCTCTCTTCTCTCTCTTCCTTCTGTCTGTCTGTCCTCTCATCCATCCATCCATCCATCCATCCTTCTGTGCAACCCCTTCTTGTATCTCAGAACATTCAGATATGCCCCTTGTTTTTTGGCAGTGGTTGACAACTACTGATGTCTGGTACTATTCAAAGAGCTCTTACCCTTGGGCCAGTTCCTGAGTACTGTTGTTTTTAACCTGTTTTAATGTTTAGAATCCCTGAGTAAAAAATGGAAAATATAACTAGCTGACCAGTGCTAGGAGACTGTTGAGTTAAGGTGTTTTAGTTTAGGGTTTGGGGTTCTTCTTTTTGTTTGCTTAATTCCAACACTTGTTTGAAACTAGCTTGTAAGCTTTATTTACAAGATCAGAGCAGCTGAGATGAAAGCCTGGTTAATTAACAGAAAAATGTATTTGCATCTTGCTTTGCGTTTGACATTGAACATCATTTGTTTCTGCATTGTCACATACACTCTTTTATTATTAATCTGTGAGCTTTAACTGTATGACCACAAATGAGATTTTAAAAAAACAAATGGTCTTTTTCATTTACAGGTAAATGAGAGCATCTGGCCATCAGGTGTTTGCATCACTAGAATTAAATGCCTACAAATATAGGCGCTCAGGAGATAAATATTTAAATATTAAAATGACTAGCTGGAAGTGTCCATGGATGATGGGGGAAAATGTGGGAGGGGGTTTCCTTGCAATCACAGAGGATGTGACCTCAATTACTGCAGTTTTCTCCCTGACACTTCCCTTCATGTCGTAGATAAAGTTGTTGCTCCTAAGAGCTCACTGCCCAGAGGAGAGCAGTGCTTTATCTAAGGCTAGATTAAAATGCTCTTCATATGCTATTCTGATTCTTGGCATTTTTTTAAGCCACTAAGGGAAATAAAATGCAAAGAGTATGTCTAAACAAATGCACGGTGTAAGTTTGTGTCACAGGGAAGTGTTATCTCTGGAACGGTGCTCCCTCCATTTGCATAACTCAGGCTGTGGCTAAGGTGAGTGCGGCTCTCCGCTGTATTGACATCGCTATTTACAGATCACGTGGCAATCTTTGAAGTGCTAATTGGCTTTCTTTTAAGAGACTTGTTGTGCTTCTCTTTTCTGTTTGTTTTCCACTAAAAGGAATGTTCGTATTTTTGTGATGGCTGGTGCTTAGCAGAGCTTTTCTGTGTGAAGATAACAAATGAGTTATGCAACCTGACATTCTCCCTGGGGCTGTGCTCAGAACAAAGCAAGACAGTGGCGTTTCAAAGCCTGCTTTTAAAGTAGCTGGTTATATACTCTGTTTATCAGAATCACTAGGAAATTCCGTTTCTCTGCTATTTTGCACACTCTCTTAATCGACTGGGAGGTAGAAAAATCTTTGGGCAAAGATGATGACAGGGGTGTTGGAACTAGATGATCTTTATGATCCTTTCCAACCCAGTCCATTCAATGATTCTATGACCCCAGGACCCAAAGGACACGTATGCAGAAACCTTGAAGGTATCTTCATGCTTTCCGTACCCCTGTGCTGTCTGAGAGGTTCAAGCAGTTAGGTCTGCTGCAGGCTTTGGGAAAGGAGGTGAGCTCTAAACTTTTGAGAGCAGCTACTGCAGGTACAAATTTCCGGACACGCTTTGGAGTTGACATTGATTTTCCTCTTCCTGCCCTTCTGGGAGTTGCTGAGGAGACATTGCCCAGAGCAGAAGGGGCTCCTCAGTTGCTCACTGAGCACCCTTTCTGCTGATAATGTAGAATAAATCAGAATTTAGAGGATATGTCCAGAGGGAAGCTGGAGGAAGGGGCAATGGGCTGGTCCAGCCTTGGCTATGCTCAGCTGTGTGGCTGAGGACACTAGAGGGACTGTCATCCCCAAAGCCTTCATGACGAGGTTTGTGCAAGCGCTGTGTTTCTGCAAATTACTTTGTCTTTGATCCAATACTCTATATAACCAGGAATTTTGTTTTGGCAAGAAGGCAGCTCTTTTTCTCCCCATTTCACAGGTTTCTATTTTCTTGACACTTCACAGTTTTGTTGCTATAAACCATCACACGCTTAAAATGATTGGCCCATTAGCAGCCCTTGGTAAAATTTTTAAAATAAAGCCACCTTTTTGAGGCCTAATATTCAAATCACTGCTACGATCCCCTCAGGAGGGATGGCCTTTTGTTATAAGTGTTGCTCTGCCTGTGGAAACATGGCTGCACATGACCACAACAGCAGTGCTCCAAAGACTGGACTGTAATGATGAATGCCAAAAAGCACTGCTACATAGGCTTAGTCTGGGGAAGTAATTCTGTGTGTAGAATGTGATCCACAGCACCTGGAGTTCTTATAATTTTCCTCAGCTGTTTGCAGAGTTCTTTCATGTTTGGGCTGTGGAAAGAACTGCGTTAATTCGGGGTTTATAAATTGAAGGACAGGCAGAAATAAAATGGGTCTAAACGTTTAAGCTTGCTATGGTAAATATGGCATGAGATTAATTTAGAGAACTTTAATTTGGGTCTATTTTCATTATACTTTCTATTGTGCATTAATGGGTACACTATTAAGCTGTCTCTTGGGGTATGGATTGCTCTGTGTTGAGGAAATGAAATTTAAGTGAAGAATTGTGCTGACAGGGAAAATAAAAAGGGATAAGCAGGATCTTTTTACCAATTAGTATTTTTACTATCATCATTAATGATTACTGCTGTATAGCCCAGTCTCTAAATTTAAGCTCGAAATACCATGCAAAGTGCCCTTCACAGGTTTCTTTACCCAAGGAGTGCGCAGCCTGAATTGACCATGACCATGATTTTGCATGCTTATCAGCCTGACTGGAGCATCCCTTTCATGGATTGCCAGCACAGTGGCACCACTGTCTTATACGTGGATCCTCTGTGACCAACAGGCTTCCTCCAGCTCCTGCTGCTTAAAGAATAGCTTGCTTGCTTCTGCCAGAAGTACTTGAGTCATGAATGACCAGTAAACACATTCTTAAATGCTTTTTGCTGGCTAATCAGAAGCAGTTCCTTCGTGTTGCTCCTTCCATGAAAATGTCTGACAAAATTGGAGAATACTCATGTCCTTTTAAATTTGGGGATTTTTTTCACTTTCCTTTTAATTTTTTTAATGGCAATCTGGTACCTTCAGTTTATAGTTTTGGCAAGAGCCAGCAACATTTCTCTGGAAATCTTGGGCTTCACAGGATGCATTTGTATGACTCTGTGAAAACATGACATTTCCCATTAAACTATCTGTTCTTTTAAAACAGGAAAAACAAAATGTAATTTGATTCAGGAAAAGGTTTTGTTAGAAATATTTTGATGGACTCCACATGTGCCCTGTGCAGCAAGACCACCCACTGCCTGTGGGATGCAGTCGCTGCAGTGACTTTGTTGCAGTGTTGGGGCTTCTGCCAAATGCCCAGTCAGTCTCCAGCCTGAACCAGGCACAATACTTCCCAATTATGGCAGGTTTTATCAGGCTGAGGATCAGTGCTTGGGTCCCTCATAAGATTTTTAATCTGTTCTCAACATTGTCACAGATATCCAGGGTGAACTGAAACAGCCTTTCAAGGAACAAGGCTTATTTCTTCCCTACCACTCCAAATAATCTCTGCACCTGTTAACTGAAATGCTAGTCCAGCCTTTGGACTTAAAGCACATCTCATGGATGGACCTCTATTTGGTGCTCACATCAAAATAACTGGGCAGTTAATTAAGGAAGACCTAGATTTGCTATGAGCTATAAACTTCCTAGGCAACAATCAATTTTCTACCTATCAGCCCCTCCCCTTTTAGGGTCTGTATCAAGCCATTTAAAATAGGTTCTATGTGAAGAGAGTCATGCAAGGTGTTTATTTTATTTCCTGTGTTTTCTTAAATACATAGACATCCAGTGCACAGCTGTGAAAGGAATTTGTTTGTTCTCTTCAGATTGTCAGATTGATGGTTTTTAGTGCACTGAAGTGTAGTAAAAAATGGAAATGATACAATGTGAGTTGTCTAGATTTTTAAGCCTACTCAGGAAAACAATATATATATCTAAAATATATTTGTATCTATTTCAAGAAATGTAATAAACTTGTTTTTAAGATGGTGAAATTTGCTATTGACAGTGCCGAACAAAACCATGATTCAAGGCCAGTGACTTAATTCTAGGTGACATTTCTCCTAATCCTTTATGGCTGAATCCTTCAGTTTTATCTGTGACTCTGAGATGTCTGTCAGGACTGAAGTCACTTGCAGCAGGGGATTAGTATTTCCACATTCTTTTGAAAGCTTCAGTATTTCCCATGAAAGTAACAGATGCCAAGGTATTTGTGAAAACTGTTGGCGGCGAAATTCCTTACACCTGCATACAAATTCTTGCAGACCGTAGCATGTGCACATCTGTAGAGAGCACACCTGTAGCCTCTAATTCTGACCCTTGTGCTATGTGCTGGCAAAAGCTCTGTATCACCCTCCAGCTGTGGGCATTCAAGGAAAGAAGAAGAGGGGAGATGTTTCTGCTTGTTGACCCAAGGCTGGAACCACTATGTCAATTTTTTTTTTTTTCCTAAGCTCAAAATACTTGAAAGATATATAATGGAAGGGCTCTAGGCATCTGCAAGTTCCTAAGCTAAGAAGGTCTTATTATGAATAAATCATAAAGCGTGGTCTGAATCCAGCAATCCAAAACAGTTTAGCTCAAGGAAGTGTTTTTAATGTGTGCATGTCATCCTGCTTTAGCAGGACAGAAGTCTACCACTATCAGCTGCTAATACAATTATTCTTTTCTGACTTAATTGGTAAAGGTCTTGACTTTGATGCTAGGATTGCAAATATAAACCCTTATGTTTTCTGGCACCTCATAGCAGGGAGCTGACATTCCAGGAAGGGCTAAGTACTCCAGCATGCCAGCCTGGGATTCAGTACTTTTCTATGGCCTGTGGTATTTCTGAGTATCCCACAGCCCTGGCTGCTGTATTCTGGCTGAACTTCAGGACACCTCTTTGTAAGGAACCCATGTTACTCATCAATTACTAAGAGGATTAGGGGAGGTGTTGTTGACTAGTTTCAAGGAAAATTATAGTTATCTTAGACTCAAGTCTGCCAGTTTTCATGAGACACCGGTTTTATTACGAGTTCTGAAAATTCTGTTGAGGGAAAAAGAAGGGAAAAGACATTGTTGGTTATAATGTCACTGAGATTTCTAAGCACAGACTAAAGAGGTGGTGTCATCCTTAGTGCAGTGAGAATTGACATGGATTTTTTTACGTGTGTTTAGGATTCAAAATAGGTGCCCTGAATTTCAAAAATGCTGAGCACATCCAAAACACTTTATGAAGTGAGCCCCCTTTGAAGCCAGATGGAGCTGCTGGGAACTTGGAGCTTTTGAAAAATAGGATCTAAACTCCCCTTTAAAGTGCTCCTAATGTTAGTCATCTATTGTTGAAAATGCTGACCTATGTGTGCTGGCATCTGGAACAACCTCTGTGTTAAAAGACTGATGGAAAGAGGGGGTATAATCTCCAGTGCTAAAGGGAAAAATCCTGCATTTTTTTGAAAGTGCATTCTCTGATAAGAAACATACTGAGACGGTTTCATCCCCTTCTTTTTCCCCCCTCTTTGTTGTCATAAAGACTTTTGTTCAGACTCTGTGTTACATGGTTTTGGCCTCCAGTTTCTATCTGGTGCCTTGAGGTATAACAGAACTTTGAGAAATTTTCGATATGGAGCAAAGGCAGGATAACTGGGGAAAAATGTGCATCAACTTTCTGAAAAAGTTGCTCTAGTTTTTACCCAATGCCACAGTAATGATCTAGCCATAAGGCAGCATTGGTCTAACTTGCTGTGTGAATTTACTATCTTTTGATACAAATAAGTGTCTGATGCATGTGAAACCTAGTGTAAATTTCTGACCCCTTTTTCTCCTGCTTTTAAAGTTGCCAGAGTGACCAGTGACAGCAGGGCAGACTTCTTCAAGCAGTGGGAATGAAGTTGTGTAAGGGGAAGTGTTGTTAGGAATGAAGTGGTTTGGGAGATGAAAAAGCCCACAGTACGTGCCCCCTCTACCCAAACTGAGCAGAAAATCTCATAAATCACAGGACCTGGGTGTCAGCACTGATAGATGTCAGAGCCTAACTGAGGGCTTCTCCATAGCAATTTATTGTAGTTCTGATGCACATTGCTGCCTTTTTGCCTGCCTACTACTACTGCTGAGTCCTTGCATAGGGGTTGAGAACAAGAAAAGCTGCCTCTTCCTTAAGTATACTGCAATCAGAAAGCTGTTCTTGGTGGTGTCTGCTAACAGGTTTTTTTAGGTGACTCTGAAAAACACGGTGGTCTTTCTCTTGCAGTTACTACTGTGCTCAGGTTCTTTTCCCAGGCTTTATCCTAGACAACAAACTGGAGCCATCTCCATGGCTAGAGACTTAATTCAGCAGAAGCACAGGGAGTGAGGCTCCCTAAAATGAAGAAAAAGCAGGGAGGGACAGGAAACAAATACTAATCAAAAAAACCCTTATGTTATGTTTCTCCTAACTGAAGAGAAAGGAAGAAATGTTCCATTTCAAACAAGCCAGATCCCTGTTTTACAAATCTGAGGTGAGTAGAAGTGCTCTGGAGCTCTTTGTAGGGAGGGAGGATTAAGGTTGTTAGTATTCTTTGCATTATGTTATCTAAATGTAAATTCCTGTCTCTGACATAAGGTCCTAGTTAGAACCTAGAATTTATGAACCTAACAAAGGATGAAACATAAAAAACTTGAGAGGAAAAAAATCTGCAGCTGTCTTTGTGTAATTTTTACTGAGAGCTGATATAAATGGAAGAAAAATCAAAGGCAGCATAGCACAGCACATTTTATCTCACACCCTGTGATGCATATTAGTGTTATTAGAAAGAAAATTTACAATTTTAGAAAACACCGTATAATGGCTCTCTGAAAGGAAAAGAAGGAAGCATGGAACTGCCAGCATTGACACTTGGTTTTTCCTCTCCTGCCAAATTGCTGTTCTGGAAGCTCTGTTGTGGGCAAAATTTTTCTGTTCCACACTGGTAATTTTGAATTTGGTCTTAAAGTTTTCTTCAAGAAACAGAGCAAATAAAACTCACTAATTTGGTATCTAAATACAGTCTTTAGCCTTGCCAGAAAATACTGGCCAAGTATATCATCATGTGGCAATACTCTCCTGTGGTGCAGATGTTAACATCCAGGCTGGTGGATTAATTTATTCTAAAGCAACCTACAGGAGTTATCTTTTCCATTGTGCTTTTCAGTGTTTTGGAAATACTCTTGGCTTCATACAAGGAGATGAGTGTCAGGAGGACAGGTGGGTGTTTCAAGAGTTAAACACCATCTGTGCTGTCAGTGTCTGGCTGTGCACCTCCCTTGGTCCCCAAGAAATCTGATTCTTAAGAGCTGCCACTCAAATTGGTAGAAGGGCATGATTGCCACCACACGGCTGAGTTGCTTGCTGTAGCATGGAGGTTGTTCTTTTAGTTTTGTCTCAGATTTGGAATATGTGGCATGTAATTACATCTGGCACTGCTGTTATCATACAGTGTTTTGGGTTGGAGGGAACCTTAAAAACTCTTTAGTTCCTGTCCCCCTGTCATGGGCAGGGACAATTTCCAGTCAATCAGGCTGCTCAGAGCCCCTTACAACCTGACCTTAAACACTTCCAGGGGTGGGTCATCCACAGCTTCTCTGGGCATCTGTTCCAGTGCCTCACCTCCCTTGATTTGGGGTTCAAATCACCACTCATGATTTAGGGCCTCACATGCCTTAGTTATATACAGTCTCTGTTTGGAAGAGGGTGTGGTTATTCCCTGCTGGCATAGAGCAGCTGAAGGATAGAGCAACCCTTCCTCTGATTTAGTTCTGTTTCTTGCTGGGGAAACATCTTCCTCCACATCACTGCTCTAAAATTTTTGCTCTTGTATTCAGCCAGTTATTAGCAGAAATTTAAAATGGCATCCATGCTCAGGAGGTAATGCACATTTGCAGTATGTTTGCTTTCCCTCCTATTTCTTTGAGGCTGGCTCACTGCTGTGAAGAAGGATGCCAGGCTTTCGGAGGAGAAAGCAGGGCAGCCATCAGCATCAATGATGTCCTCTAACAGTGAAAGCTTATATGTGTAGTGGTTTCGTGGGT
>VZTX01021378.1:0-41819 GCA_013400915.1 Pardalotus punctatus | reverse complement strand
GCCCGGTTCCATGGGGCAGCGGCCGGGCCGAGCTCACCCCGTGGGGGATCGGGCGGGAGGAGCTGAGCCCCGCGGGCAGGGCCCCGGTACCGGGCAGAGCCTGGGCCGAGCCTCTCCGTGCCCGGCTTCCCGTGCCAGAGGTGGAAGAGGAATTGTCGGTATTTCATAACCGGTGTGCCCGGCTTGCGTAACCCGCGCCGTGCCGGTGCCCAAGGGACGGATCCGCAGAGCCCGGCGGGACCGGGCAGCGCTCCCTCGAGCAGCTCCTGCCGAGCACACACCGGGTATTTGGCCCCTGTGTGTCAGCACGCTAAGTTTTAGGACTAATTCCTGTGCCTTTGGGTGTGCTGCTTCACAATAATCATTCCGAGGTGGTTATTGCCCAGAGAAGCTGGGCTGCCCCATCTCTAGAAGTGTTCACGGCCAGGTTGGATGGGACTTGGAGCAACCGTGGATGCAGGGGTCCGATGGCAAGGGGTAGAATGGGATGGGCTTTAAGATCCTTTCCAACCCAAATAGTTTTGCGATTCTATGAAAATCTTCATATTTTGGTTGTTTGATACCTTTGCCCGGTAAGCATGTGCTTGGTATTTTTCAACTTTGTGTTTTAAATGGATTTTGAGGGTTGGAGAAGGAAGTTCTGATTCACTTTGTCAAGATAATTTATTCCAAGTCTGGTGGAACAGCGGAGAAGGATTCAGGGTTGGGCAGTGTTTAATCAGCAGTTCCCTGGCTGTTCCGTGATGGTGAAGGGATTGTCCAAAGGCACCTGGAGTTCCATGTGTGTCCCTAGAATAGGTACCACAGGTGGTGAAAATACAAGACTGAGACTGAAGTGTCAACGCAAAACATGCCTTCTCATCCCCATATGTCGATCCTTTTCTAACATACTTGGAGATTTAAGGACAATGATGGATTTGTCTGGAAAAACTCCCTACCTCAGCTGTTGCCTGGCTTGAGGTTGTGATGGGTTGAAAATATTTTAAGATGCAGGATTTTATCAATCTGGTAGAGTTCGTATGATGCTCTCTTATACAGTATTAAGTAAACTCTGATTATAACCTGGTGCAATTGTAGTTGTCTCCTGATAAACAGATTTGCAAGAGCAGCCCGTAAATGGTTTCCTTTTCCTTTGGAGTGAATTTACCTGTTGTTAGGCTGCCATATAATGGATTTTAGCAAATCTGTTGCAGAGTGTTCCTTGTGGGCTCAATGTCTAGCATGATAGATGGTTCTTCCCAAGTCTGCTGTGTGATGAGGGAAGTGTTTAGTGCAGTGTTCATGTTCTGAGTTTTTGGGTGTTGGAACAGGAGGACACAAACCATCCTTGGTGGAACAAATGAGGATTAAAACTCTGCCATGAAAGAGAGAAGAACACTGAGATGTGCTTTGTTTTCTGTGCATGAGGGGAAAACATGGGATAAAATAAGCAGAGTGGGGAACAAAGATTGATGTGTGAGTATCCCTGGAGTAAAAGCATGGAAGCGTGTCCCAGCAAATCTTGGGTGAAGCAGTGCTGTAGGTGGTGTCCTGCTTGTGTGAGAGGCTTAGGCTAAGGAATCTGGGAAGTATTGTGGCTCTCCTGGTCCATGGAATTGAACATCACTGAAGTAGGAGCAAGATGTGAAGGTGGCTGCTCAGGGCACAGGTTGTGGTGAAACCACACTGAGAAACAGCAATAAAATGTTCAGTGGGGAAAGTGAAGTGATGGGAAAGCTGCTCCTGGCACAGATTGAATCCAGTGCCAGGCATTGTACTTCTACCAGGATAGTGTTTAATAAATTTCCAAAAGGCAGGGAGGCTCAACCAACAGGGGATGTTCTGTGGTGTAACCGAGTCAGATCAGTGCTGAATGTCTTCATTTCCATGTCCTACACTGTTCTTTCAAAGCTCACAGCTTTTTGTGTTAAAAGTGTTAAATTGTGTTGGATTGGGTTTTTTTCAGTTTTTAATGAAACACTGCGGGCATCCTTCATGTGCGGCTTATTTTCCATACAAACTTTGGGCAGAGAAAATCCCGAGAAGTGGCTTTTCTCTCTCTGAGTTGAGTAGTGATCTGGGAGGCCCATTAAAAGTCCCATTTTTGTGGGTGTGGTAGAGTAGGGAAGGGGTGATTCATAGTTGCCTTCCAAAGTTATTCGACTGTGAGATGCAGTGGCAGATTTCCTCTGGAGCTGCTGTGGAAGTTGTTTGACTCACAGTGTGAATTTTACAAATTGTTTCGTCCTCAGAGCTTTACTTCCTCAAGGGTGAAGGTGTCAGAGTATTTCTTGATCTAATTTTTACCTTCCTTATTCTGGTCTGTGGAAATACCTTCCAGGGAAAAGTCTTGTAGGGTTTGTGTGGGCTAGCACATTCTCTTCTCCCAGAGCAATTGGGTATTAACTTCACTATGTGCATATAAGCTGCTTTTTTGGGCTTAAAGCTTTTTGTGTTTAGGTTTTTTTTTAATGGTTTGGAAGTGTTGATTGTCTTTTGAATTCTCCCAAAACACTTCACTGTGTTTTCTGTAAGTCTAATGGCCACACCACACCAGTATTTGCTTGTGCAGTTGGCAGTCACTGAGCATGTCATCAAAATGTTGGCTTTTGATGAGTTTGAACATAACTTAGTATCTGAAACCTTGAAAAAAGCCAAACCCTAAATTGCAAGGAGGAATGTTTAGAAAACATGGATTGCATTACTCATAAATAATGTAATGCCACCCAGCGAGGCCAAGTGACAGAAATGAGGCAATTCATGATTTCTGGCAGAAGGAGCTCAATCATTGAAACCAATGTTTGAATCAAATCTTCCCTATGTATTTTTTTAATCCAGAATTGAAGTTATTTTTTGCTAGTGATAAGATTTTCTTAGAGCTCCACAAACTGGGCCTCTGAGTAGAGGCCAGGGGCCCTGTGAAAGGGAATCTTCTGTTTTTCCCCCTCCATGGAGAGCTCTCCCCCATGCAGCTCCAGCCGGAGGCCAGGATCTGTTCCGCAAATCTGCCCTGTATTCCCGAGCCAGACTAAGTTGTATTTACCTGCTCCGGCCTTGGTGGTGTGTTTCAGGCCGTTCCAGCACCCATACAGTCAGAGATTCAGAACTGTTGTATAAACAAAAATAAAACTACTAAGTTATCTCTGTTAATACAGTTTGGCTTTGTAATGCTGAAGCCACAATGGGAAAGAGGATCATTTTTTTCTGGAAGCTTGCTGGGGATGGCCGTTTCTGTAAGGAAATCTGCATTTCCTATTAGCATCCTGCTGGAGATCACGATTTTGCTTCATTCTGTAAAAACGTTGTGTGTGCCAGAAGCTGCAGTTTTTCGTACAATGGTGTGTTGGAAGCATTTGCAGGTTTCTGAGCTCCTGCTCTCTGTGTTCAGGCTTTATTCCGACTGGGCTTCTCTGGTTGCTAGGTAGGTGCAGCCAGTGTTTGGATGCAGGCCAGACGTGTCCGTGTGCTGGCTGGGCTGCCGAGGAATCACTGTCCCTTTCGGCTGTGTTTAAGCTTGATTTGAACATCAATACTTCTTCCATGGAAGAAAAGATTCTCACTCAGAGCTCGTTGAAACCGTTAGAGCGACTTCCACAGTGGAACTGGGAGAGCTTTAAGGTCCCTTTCAACTCAAACCATTCCATGGTCTTGAGACGTGCTCCCTTGCTGCACAAAAGCCTTCCAAGAATCTGTCTGAGGCACCAGTTTTAGTTCCTGTTTGTGTGTTCATTGTTTTCTGTTATAAATCAGTCGAGTTTTAGTGCTGGGGACTTTGCTGAGCTGGTTTTATGAATTGAACTCTGTTCTGGCACACTGAACAGACTTGGTTTGCCTTGGATTTTTAAGAACGTCCTAGGCATATATCTCAAGGGAGCCTACAAGAAAGATGGAGAGGGACTTTTTACAAGGCCTGGAGTGACAGGACGCAGGGAGTGGCTTCCCACTGCCAGAGGGCAGGCTTAGATGGGATGCTGGGAAAAAATTTTTCCCTCTGAGGATGGGGAGGTCCTGGCATAGGTTGCCCAGAGAAGCTGTGGGTACCCCTGGATCCCTGAAAGTGTCCAAGGCCAGGTTGGACAGGGCTTGGAGCAGCTTGGGATAGTGGAAGCTGTCCCTGCCCATGGCAGGGGCTGAAACTAGTTGAACTTTAAGGTCCCTTCAACCCAAACCGTTTCATGATTCTATGGTATGCATGTACCTGGTGCTGTAATGGCAGAGTATAATGGTTTCTTTAACATGAAGAGGTTTCTCCTCTAAAATTTGTGGGCAGCTGAGCAGTGCAGAACATTCTGGAAGCACTGAGGAGCTGCTCCATCCTCTGCGGAGGAGGCCTCATGGTGCTGCTGTTTTGAGAAAGGCTATTGAGCCTTGACCCACTTTGTTTTTGCAATGGTTAAAGAACTTGAAGGAAAGGATCTGCCAACTCAGGCATCCTGTACTCTGTAGAATAATAGTACTTTTGAGTATTTTTGGGTTTTGTGTTTATTTCCATGGGCTTGACACAGGACTTAGGCATGAGGCTGGGTGAGTCACCAATAGATCGGCAGCAGAACCATCTCCAGAGCGTCGTTGGTTATTTGTGTTTTATTGGGGTTTGAGTCACAGCTTTGAAGCCACTGACACAAGATTTTCACAACAGAATCTCACAAGTCGGTGTTTCTTGAAAGCAGGGTCTTCTGTGTGGGTGCTCGTGTATTTGGGCAGTAATGGCATACTCGTTTTTTAAGTTCATTTGTCCAAGGGGGCGTATGATTCACACAATAATAGCAAAATGGCTGAATTTTTAAAAATTGTACCTGAACAGCATGTAGACTCGCACTTCTGATTCATTTATTGGTCACTTAATTCCTGTTTGCCAAAATCTGGGTTCTAACTTCTTCCAGGGTGAGCTGCGTGAGCAGGACACAAGGCTGATCAGACTAAAGGAACCTTTTTAACGTTGTCTTTATTTCAGCAATTTAGTTAGTCTTTCCTACAGATAGGAACTAAATATAATCTATGGTGTATATGTCTTTGGAATATTAAAATGAGCTGTTGACTTGTTTATGCCACTCAAATGTTTAGTAGTATCTTCTTTTTGCTTATGCTTATATTCTGCAAATATAGCTGGAGTAAATTGTAGAGCTGCTTTTACTCATGTGAGAGTATTAAAATGAAGGAAAAGTTGAAGAGAGCAGATGCTTGGAACAAGTTTTGCATAAGCAGAGTCTGTGAGCGGGTTTTAAATGATGCTTCTTGGTTTCTGTTTTGTTTTATCTTCTGGCTCCAAGCCAGCCCCACTCAGAATTTTTCAGTAGTTTTTTGGGTAGAGCCAGACAAATGTTACAGAGGAACTTGGCTTTGATGTTCACCTGTTCTCAGGATGTGATTTCCTTCAAGATAATGCACATTTTTTTACAGGAATTATGGAGATTAATCAAAAGGCAAATAAAAAAACATTTTTCCCAGCACTTGACATTTTAACTCTGCTATGAAAACGAGTGGGCTGGAATCGCTGCCTGCGTCACCGAGTAGGAGGAGAGGGGAGAACTTTGCACTGCTTCACTTGAATACTCTGTAAATCAGGACATTTGTACCACAAGTAACTTCTTAAAACTCAGGCTACCAAGCATTTTGGGTTTGTTGTTGTTTCTTAACTGGAAAGAGGTATTTTTAAGTGGAAATACTAGTAGAAATTCTGGGGAAATGGAGTATGTTTACTATTGTGTTTGGTTTGTAAGGCATGAATAATACAAATCTTGAGTGGAGGGTTCTCACCTAAATGATGCAAAGCAAATCAAATAGATGAGAATGGAACAAATCTGGGCAGGTATTTTAGCTGCTTTTCAAAATAACCATCTCAGTGCAGATTTGGATTTTTCTCTGAGCAATTATGGGAATTCTTCTCTTGCCTACAAGTAATTAAGAGTTTTACAATCCTGTGTCTTAATCTGAGTCTTTACTCTTCTGGCAAATTGGCTTTATGGGGACAGTTAGATGGGAGGTAATGGTCTTACTCTTCATCCATTTTCAGCCAGCAAAGTTCAAGAATAATCTGTCTTCCAAGACTAAGCTGATACTGGCACTGAAATGGAGAGTTTATCTCAAATCCTGTGCACCAGTCCAGAGCTGCTTCTGTATTTTTGTACTCTGCAGCTGCTTAGTTATTACCAGGGTGTTCAGAAAAGACTGGTAAAACTTTCTGGGATAATTTTGGGGTGTTTTTTGTTTTGTTTTGGGTTTTGATTGGGTTTTTTTAGGAAATCTCCTAAACAAAACGTCCTAATTTTATTCATGCAGATTACTGAAGCTCATGAGTAAGAGAACAGTCTAGATGTGGGTGGAGGCTTAAGGATTAAAAATGGGCAAGCATTTGTTTGGAATTTCATGGGCAGCATGCTGTTGGAGACAGCTGATTTCCTTTCCTCGAGTGTGCTGGCTCTGGTGCCCGCCTGGTTGTCCTGGGAGTTGGTTCAGAGAATTGTCTGTTTTGCTTATCTCCTAATCTGTGGGATTTTTCCTTCACAGGACCCGTGGGGGCACAGCCCCTGCTCATGGTGCCCAGACGTCCCGGCTATGGCACCATGGGCAAACCCATTAAACTGCTGGCCAACTGCTTCCAAGTTGAAATCCCAAAGATTGATGTCTACCTCTATGAGGTGGATATCAAACCAGATAAGTGTCCTCGGAGGGTGAACAGGTGAGAAGATACATTTGTCTTGTAAATTATACAGATGGGAATGTTGAGTGCCATCAAGAGCTGTGAAAGGGAGAATTTCTTTCCCTTTCCCCACATCCCAGCTGGGAGGTGAAAAAAGTGCTGCTGCTCATTCAGCACAAAGAGGAAGTCAATATTTATTGTCTTGCTGAAGTACTTTGGGTTAATATTGCCTGGCCAGGACGTGGTGGCTGGAAGCTGCTGCTGTGCAGGAAGGCTACTTTGCACCTGCTGAAGGAAAGTGCTTCCATTCTGTACAATAAGGGAGCTGTGGTGTATCAAGTGAGATGCAGTTGTGCCGCTGAAACACCAAGACAGCCCAAGGAATTCAGATCCCAAAGGCCTCTTTCAGTTGAAGGTGTTCCAAAAGTCTCTTTTTATCTACTACTTGCATCAAGAAACATTTTTGTATAAGTTGAAAATTTCATTATGGTTTTTCAAGCATAATTTCAGTGCTTGTGTCAGGTTAATCTTTATTGCCATCAATTTATAATAAAACAATGGAGGCAAATCTATAATTGTGTGCAAATTGGATCAGGTTTTACATGATTTTGTAAAAACTCAGGTTATTAAGGACTTAAAACCAAGTCTTTTTTGTTAGGGCATCTCATGTTTATAACCATTGTAGGCAGAACTCAAAACTCTCATCAACTGAGGAGCAGATAAACGTTACTGCAGACAGTACAATGAACTGGCAGAGCTTTCAGTTGGGTGTTTGTGCTGTTTTTTCACACTACCACTTTGTGTTCTTTTGCCAAGGTGACAGTGTCCTTGTTTACTATAATAAAGATAATGCAAAGGCCTTGGTAATTTCTAGGAATTTCTGAAATTATTTCAGTACTAATATTTCCCGGTATTTGAGCATTTGTATTGATTCTGATTTTATTCTTTAGTGTTTGTTTATTTAGTTGAAGTATGTGAAGTACCTTTTGGAATAGCAGTGGGTGTTCATAATTCACTCAAGTGTGGTTTATTGCAACTACTTCAGCAAAACACCGGGGAGCGGGAGCCAGTTCTGGTCTGATCCTTCTTCAGAAACATCTTCAGTGTAAATATCCCCTTTTCCAGGGACGTGGTGGACTCTATGGTGCAGCATTTTAAAGTGACAATATTTGGGGACCGTAGACCAGTTTATGATGGGAAAAGAAGCCTCTATACAGCCAATCCACTTCCTGTGGCCACTACTGGGGTAAGATAACTGGGAAAACTTTATACTGGTAGAAACTTCATGGGACAGAAAATAAAAACAACTTTAAATATTGCTGAGTTCAGAAAAGCTGGAAGTATCCTACAGTATCTGTACTGAAACTGAGTTCTGATGTATTTCATGCAAATTCTGGTGTGTATAAATGTTCAGGTAATAGTTGCATTCAGAACTTCCTGAAGAATTTAGTAGCTGCTTTCTACAGCAAAAACTATTAAAACACTTAGTTTTACGGACGGTAATACGTGATCTTATGATGAATTTAAAAAAGAAACTGAAGTTTTTCTAGAATGTATTGCTTTATGATTTGAGGTGACAAAAGGTTGTATGATATTCTTCTGCTTGGTCAGGGCCCAGTTCACTTCCCTTTGTGCATTGGATAATGTACTTTTATGAAATGTGCTGTGTCTTCAGTTATCTGAGTTTTTGAGTCTCTGGTCCAGTTATGGGAAGGAGTGGGATCTCAAGGCGACCAGACTCCAGATTAAACAGCTGCTTTTTATTGATTTCTTTTCCTCCCCTGCCCAGGTGGATTTGGATGTGACACTACCCGGAGAAGGTGGAAAAGATCGTCCCTTCAAAGTGTCAATAAAGTTTGTTTCTCGGGTGAGCTGGCACTTGCTGCATGAAGTTTTGACAGGAAGAACCTTGCCTGAGCCTCTGGAACTAGACAAACCTATCAGCACTAACCCTGTTCATGCTGTCGATGTGGTGCTACGACACCTCCCCTCCATGAAGTAGGTTCACTGTCTTCCTGCAGTCTGTCTTTATCTGAAGTATCCCCACTGGGAGACCTTCATCCCCATTTCTTCACAGGTGAAAAGAGAAATTGCTCATTCCCCTTTGCAGCACAGCTGGTGAGCTGAACTGGGAGCTTGTAGCCAGTCCTGTACAAGTGTTTCTGTAGGCAGAGCAGGTGATGTGTGTATTGGAAAATATCGAGGAACAGCAGACATTTATAATAGACCTGAATTGAAATGCTGAGAGGTTCCAGTGAGCTGTAGTACTGCTATCCTCATTCTGCTCAGCTTGAGCCAGGTGATGGTAGTGCCTCTGAAAAGCACGAGTCTCTTTAATCCATTGATGCACAGTCACCAGTGCATGCTTCTCATGTCTGAAATCCATGGCTGGGACCAGATACCTGTCCTAACAATGTCTTGTATTTGTTATTTTATCTCAGAACACTGAAATTTAGAGAAGGGCAATTTTACTTCATCCGGTCAAGAAAAGTTACTTTTGTTTTTAGACAGCAGGATGGCTTTGCTCTGATGGGTTTCACTGGGTGTAACTGACTCATAAAAAAAGTGGCCTCTGGTTTTATGGAAGCCAGTGATCCTCAGCTTCCCCACATCCAAAGATGTTAACCTCGGTACTAATGCCGGTGCATTACAAAACAGGAGGTGGGGAGGCTCAGGAGCAGCTGTTTTCTACCTGTGGGAGAAACATTATTTCCTCTAGTTCTTCATTTTCCCCCATGGTTTTTGCTTCTCTCAGTGTATCTTGTGTTCAAAAGTTCCTTATGAAATAGGAAAAATTATATTTGAGGGTCAGGCCAGTATAGACAAGGCTGTTGTACAGACTGCTGTGATCGAGATTCCACTTTCTTGAAGCAGAAGATCGGGAGGGGTAAGTTAACTTAGTTCTTGATTCATTGTAGAAACTGAAAGTAATTTGTCCATTGCAAAAAATAGTAAATGTTTTGTCTAAATTTAAAAGCACTGCAATAAGAACAGAAGTATTCAGGGTATTTTGTTTAAACTTGCTTCATGTCACAGATTGCTGGTGCACAAAATTCCAAAAAATAATAATGCTTTGTGTTACAATCTTTGTTACATGAATTTTATGTTTGAAAAGCAAGAACATAAATGTGAGGCCATCTGTTTCACCAGGTACACCCCTGTGGGCCGCTCCTTCTTCTCAGCTCCAGAAGGCTATGACCACCCCCTGGGAGGGGGCAGGGAGGTCTGGTTTGGGTTCCATCAGTCGGTCCGACCTGCCATGTGGAAAATGATGCTCAACATTGATGGTAAGCGAAGATTCAGGGCTGAGATTCAGACCAGACCTGTATGGCAAAGGCTGCCTAGACATTCTAGTCTTTTTTCTCTGCATTTGTCATCATGTCAGTATTTGAGCAGGAATTTAACTGCCATATAAAAACCAATATCCCTACAGAAGAAGGAATTACACGGGGCTTGTTTTCCTACTTAATTTCAGTATTGGTACATCCCCAGTGACTGAGGCAGGTTGCCTATGCTGTGTCTCTGTGCAGCTGTACACAGTGAGTGGTGCTCAGTACTTCCAAGAAAACTGTAAAACATACCCCAAACGCTTCTCTGAATAGGGCTGATTGGGATGGGCTTTCTTATGCAAAAGCATGAGCTCTGCAGCACTGTATTGAGTCCCAGATGAATGGATCTGAGACTGACTGGTGCCTGTGTCAGACTCACACGTCCTGTAAGCACTCGACTCTATTTAGTTGTTAAACCCCCATTGAAAAGTGTCAGTGGTGGAGGTGCAGGTGCTGCCTGAGGTTTTCTCTGATTCACATTCAGTTCTCACTGTCTTTGAAAGGCTTTATAAACCCAAGGTAAATTGTCTTGCTCTACATTGAGCACTCCAAGTCAGGTTGTGCTTAGCATCTGTCTTGGAACATAATAAAATATTGCAGATGTTGAGCTGTCTTGCTGAAAATTTGCAAGTCCACGTGTTCTGGTTTACGTAGATTGTGGGTGATTCTCATGTGACTGAAGTCACACGGTTTGTTCTTGTAAAATTGCCTTTCTAACAGCAGCTGTGATTTGAAAAACAAATGTAACAATCTTAACCTGTCCCAGAAACAACCAGTGATGGTATCTATAGGCAGTGTACTGAGAGAGCTGCAGCTCAGGTAGGAGAAGAGGATGAATTTACACCAATTGATGATAGTTACTTTGTCAGGCAAGTTTTTCTTACTAACGTTAGCAAGTGCAGTAGTAACTCTTGGAGTAGAAGTTTTTGAGTCCTGCCTGTGAATGAGAAATTTTAGCCCTTTGTAAGTGGTGGTTCATGGAGCTGTTGCTCTGTTTCCTGATCTGAGGCTGTGAAATTGCCTTCAGATCCCATCACTGGAGGTTTTTTAGTTGTTTAACTTGTATGAGGTTCTCCATGAAAGTGTTGCAGTGGGAGACAACCCACACACTGCCAGGGTGAGGAGTGTGAAGACTGGGGATCACTCAGAAATCCGGAGCAAGTCAGGCATCCAGAGGTGTTGGCTGATGCGCCATGTGAGGTTGGCAGGCTGCTCAAGTGATACATGGCTGAAGAATGTTGGGTTGTGTGAGCACAGATGTGTGGAGGGTTTGGTACATAAGATCTGGAAAACTGATAAATGCTTGTTGAGTGGGTTTTTTTCTGTTGTTACTTTTTAAAGTTTTAAACATGTGAAACAGTTTGTGTCTGAGCTCTGTCTAGTGCCACCCCACTTTTCCTGCCAAAGGTGTTGTTTCAGTTGCTTATAACTTTGTCAAGAAGATGATTTATGATCTTCCTTCCATGGAAGGAGTCAGCTGTCCTGCTTAAAAACAGTATATTCTCACTTAAAATAATTGTGTCATTAGCATGTGGGGAGGGTAGGAAATTTGAATAGATCAAGGGTTTCACTCCCCACTACACCAACACAATTTGTACATAGTCAAAATAGTTCTCATGTCTATACCAGGTATTGTTTCAGTAATTGAGCAGATTGTGTAATTGACAAAATTATATTGCATGTTGAATAATGTTAGCTTTTAATATTCAAAAGTCTGCAGTAGAGAGATATTAATCCTGTCTCTGCAGCTCCGTACAGAGGTGAAAGAAAATGTCTCTCTGGGGCGTTGCAGCTCTCTAGAAATAAATATTCTCCTGGGAAAAACCCTTTCAAACCCCCGAAATTCCAAGTAGTAGCAGGATGACTCTACTGGAGACAGATGTGTCACCGTGGACCTTCTGGCTTTTTGATCTTTTACTCTTGCAGGACTCGCTGTTCTGTTTCTAAATGTGCTTGAGGTTTACGTAGAATTCTAAGAAATATTGATGTGCGTACTGCTTCACAACACATTTACTGGGGTTTTTTACACTTAGTGTTTTGCTCTTTGTAGTTTCTGCCACTGCCTTCTACAAAGCACAACCCGTAATTCAGTTCATGTGTGAAGTCCTTGACATTCATAATATTGATGAACAACCAAGACCTCTGACTGATTCTCATCGGGTAAAATTCACCAAAGAGATAAAGGGTGAGTACAAATGGGTCTGTTTTGTCCCAGGTAACACAATCAAGGTAATTCTAAGGGAATTGTTATAACTGGCAGCCTGGTTAACATGCATCAGAAGGGCCTGGAACTGCCAAGAGAATTGTAGTACCCATGTGTGTAGCTCTAATCCTGAGAGAAACAATGCGGCTCTGCGGAAATGGGAGCTGAAAAACATTCCCAGTGGCTTAGAGGGAAAGAGGGAGCACGTTGTTCATTGCTTGGGCAGAGGTAAGTGGCTGGTGCCAACCTCTCCTAACCCAGGGTCCCTGGGGCCACCTGGCATTGTGTGTGGGCTCCTGCTGTTTATATGCTGTGGCAAAGTGAACATTGATTTCAAGGCTAACATTGATTCTTTGAAAGAATGTTGTTACAGTGACTTCTAATAACTGATTGTCTTGTGGAAAAACAAGTACCACTTGCAGCTGAAGGCCAAATTCCATTCCAAAGGAATTGCATAAGCTGCTGGTTTGAGTGGTTTCACTCCATATATGCTACTTGGGCTTGTATTTTCCCATATCCTTCATTCCAGTGTAATTTGCAGAGAGAAAAGCCTTGAAGGAGCTCACCTCTTAAACATTTGATGCAAGATTAGACTCTGCTGAAATACCGGGCAGCTAAAATGTAAATTGGAACTATACTCATAAAGGGATGTGTTCGCAGAATAGCCATGACTGAAAAAAGACTTAAAAGAATTATTTTGTACTAGTCTTAACATGCCCCATTTTACATCTGCTTGTCTGTCTTCATTCTGGAGTGCAGGTAACTGGAGATTGAGAAACTGCCTCTGCTTGATCTCAGGTGCCTCAGAGACTCTGTTAGCATAGTCAGGAAGTACTGAAAGTTATGCCTTTGCTCTCAGACTTGTCTTTACTGCTGTAGGGTCTGGGTGCTCCATCCGGGATGTGACCATGTACAGCAAAACCAGTCCTGCATTAGAGCTGGCAGTGTGTGAGAGCACTGGGGGAGAGCAGTGCCTTGGTAGTGTCACAGCAGAGTAATGACAGAGCAGGGCCTGGTTTCCAGACATCTGTGTTCATCAGCCCTTGTCTGTGGTCACAGTGCCCCATGGTTTCTTTTCTCTGTTTTCTCTTAATGCCATATCTGGGCAGTGGTGGTTTATTTCTGACTGTGCCATCCTCTGAGTAGCACTGATGTTCTTAATGCAGTTAGTGTTGTCAGGAAGCAAGGAGGTACAGTCAGTGCTTCTTTGTGATGTCTGTGTCCCCAGTGAACCAAACACCGTCTGGTGTTTGGTACCTGGGGACCTGATTTTGGGTGGGTGTTCAGTCACTGGTCCCCAGTGCACATGAGCCTCAACAGGATGAGACATCCAGGTGCTCTCTCAAAGGTCTTTACTACTAGACTTCACTAGTATTAGACTTTACTACTGTAGGTGAATCCTTTGAGTACCCAGGCTCTGTTTTTAGCTGCCTTATGTCCCATGGGGCTGGGGAAAGACAGTAGCGTGTGGATGCTGTGCAGCCCTCATATGATAAGCTCAGTGCTCCCAGCAGATGTTGAGGCTGCTCTGTGTGAACAGCACAGTGTGTGCACAGTCACAGCAACAGCCCCCAGAGCCTCTCGGAGCTGCCACTGTCAAGATTATCGTGGGCAGAGATAAGTCTGGAGAGGCTCTGGTGTGTGGGCTGGGTGCTTTGAGACGAGATGCTCAAAATGCAAAGTTAATCTTGGTCAGTAAAATTAGAGAAAATTACAGGCTGTATGTGGAAGCAAAGCTGGGGGGAAAGATGATAAAGAAGAAACCTGGTTCTGTCCTTTTAATTTCAATTATAGTGGAACTGATAGTTTGGACACGTGTACAAGATTGAGAATGAGAATAACAGGATATGGTGGAAACAGCTCTCGGAGTTCAGTCAATATTTTTTAAATGAAACTACTACAGGAAATTCAGAAGACAGTGAACATTAAATATTTTACGTCATGATTTCTTTCTGAGGATAGCAACCGGGATTAGTCAGAACTCAAATTATAATAAACGTAAAAATGTTTAGAGAATAATAATTTTTTGTGTTTGTGCTATTTGATGCTGACCCCAAAGCTGTTATGTTCTGTCATTTGAAACCTCGTGTCCCCTGTGTACATTTTTGTGCAGTTATGG
This sequence comes from Pardalotus punctatus, assembly GCA_013400915.1. Lineage (NCBI taxonomy): Eukaryota > Metazoa > Chordata > Aves > Passeriformes > Pardalotidae > Pardalotus > Pardalotus punctatus. Next base: position 27,549 of record VZTX01021378.1, on the reverse strand, counting down.
CATCAGTGTTTTTGATGCTTTTATGCAGGTCTAAAGGTAGAAGTGACTCACTGTGGGACAATGAGAAGGAAGTACCGTGTCTGCAATGTAACGAGACGGCCTGCAAGTCATCAAACGTAAGAGGCTTTTTGTTAGAGCATGAAATGTGTGATGGTTTCACACTGAGTAACAGGACCTGATATTTCATTAATTTTGGGATGATGATATTTGACAACTAATATTTTACTAAAATGTCTGTCTTTGCAGCTTTCCTTTACAGCTAGAAAATGGCCAGACTGTGGAGAGGACAGTAGCACAGTATTTCAGAGAGAAATACAACCTCCAGCTGAAATACCCTCATCTTCCTTGTCTGCAAGTGGGACAGGAACAAAAACACACCTACCTGCCTTTAGAAGTAAGGATCTTATTCTGATAGATCATCTGGGTTTGGGTGGGTTCTATCAGTTGGCAAAACATGAAGAATTAGTGCTCTTTGCAGTACAAGTGGGTTTACAGATTTACATGTTCATCAGTCTTGAATTTCACTAAAGACTGTCTGCATCTCAAAGTGCTTTAAAGTTTAGAACTATGAGAAAGAGCAGGCAGTTGCTTAAACACGTCCTGGTGGTGGTTTATAGTGACAGTGTTATAGTATTGTGTGTGTACAGTGTGGTGGGATCCAAGTGCTCCTGGTGTGAATTGATGCTTCTGCTTTCCCCTGCAGGTGTGTAACATCGTGGCTGGCCAGAGGTGCATCAAGAAGCTGACAGACAATCAGACATCGACCATGATCAAAGCGACAGCCAGGTCTGCCCCAGACAGGCAGGAGGAGATCAGCAGATTGGTGAGTGCCCCAATGCCAGCTCTGTGGGACACTGCTCAGAGTGACACTGGGCTGGTTTTATTTCCATGCAAAACTTACTAGTCTTTTCATTCTTCCTTGTCCTTTAACTTAACAGATTTTAACTACTTTTTGAATAGGATTTATTTAAAATGGCATGCTCCAATAACGCGAGTCCATAGTATGGGCTCTTGCATTATCATCTCTACAATTCATTTACTGTGGAGACAAAATGCTTTTGAATGAGCAAACTGCATGTGAGCATTTGAGTAATGAAGGCAACAGAAACCATCTCATCCAATATACCTCATGGTAGTAATTGTTTTCACTGGGAATGGGTTGATAGTGTTGAGCAGTTAAATTTGAGCCTTTTTCAATTAAATTGGTGTAAGAACACTTCTGCAATGTTCCTGTTAGCCTATTGTTTATTGTATGGATTATATTCACAAACTTCTGTAACGTGGAAAAATCTCTTCTAGGTGAGAAGTGCAAATTATGATGCGGATCCATTTGTCCAAGAGTTCCAGTTCAAAGTGCGGGATGAGATGGCCCATGTGACAGGGCGTGTGCTCCCAGCCCCCATGCTGCAGTACGGAGGACGGGTGAGGCTTTGGTTTTTCCTTTGGTTTCTATTTTGAGTGATTTCCTGTACACCTTGACTCTACAGGGATGAGAGTTTGAATGATAAACTCTTTTTTGTTATCCTGAAACTGCAAATAGCACAGGCTGCTTCTTTTTCAGTCACTTGAGTGTCTATTGCTTTTGTTTCCCCAGAATCGAACCGTGGCAACACCGAGCCACGGCGTGTGGGACATGCGAGGGAAGCAGTTCCACACTGGGGTGGAGATCAAGATGTGGGCCATAGCTTGCTTTGCAACACAGAGACAGTGCAGAGAAGAAATTCTGAAGTAAGGCATGTCGTGGTTCAGGCCTTGGACTGTTCTCTTAATGGAGTGAAACATGAATATAGCATTACAATGAGCTTTTTTCCTGCATTTGATCTGAGATGTTAGGGAGAGAATCCATGCCTGTTTGCTTCCGTGCTGGAAGCTACAGTCAAAACACTGTACTGGGTACACAGTAAACACCCCAGTGTTTATCCTGTGACATCAGTGTATATAGTCCCTTCTGGCATCTTGAACAAAGTACTAAAGGTGTCTAAACTATTTTTTAGCCCCTTCTGGCCCATGGTGTTTCACAGCTGTACAGCCTTCACATAATGACCATTTTTTAAATGCTGCTTTAAAAGCTATTTGGAGTCATCCTCCTTTGACAGTTCTGGCCTTTTGTGCTTTGGTTATTGTGTACTGTTGCTACTGCAAAAATCCAAAAATCTCCTCATCTTCAGGGGTTTCACAGACCAGCTGCGCAAGATCTCCAAGGACGCCGGGATGCCAATCCAGGGCCAGCCCTGCTTCTGCAAATACGCCCAGGGTGCAGACAGTGTGGAGCCCATGTTCCGACACCTCAAGAACACCTATTCAGGGCTTCAGCTCATCATTGTCATCCTGCCAGGGAAGACACCTGTGTACGGTAAGGGCACACCTCTGTCTTTATCTGCTCAATCAGGTAACATTTGGAGAAATCTGCTGCCTGGCATATGTTAAAAATTATTCAGAACCATCCTTTAGGCATTAGAAACCACTGTTTTGTGTCTGAAGATAAATTGGAAGCGGTTCTGAGTATGTGGAGAAGTTAGAATTTACTGCAGAGTATGTACACTGAAATTATTGTGACTTAGATAAGATCAAAATGCAACAATAACCTCAAATGGACTCAAGTTGTCTCCTTATATTTACTTCTCAGCGGAGGTGAAGCGCGTGGGAGATACACTGTTGGGAATGGCCACACAGTGTGTTCAGGTCAAGAACGTCATTAAAACATCTCCACAGACCCTCTCAAATCTGTGCCTGAAGATTAATGTTAAACTAGGAGGAATCAACAACATCCTTGTACCTCATCAACGGTAAGATTCTGGAGACTGCATTGGGTTTTCTTTTAACAGATTTAGTTATGTTTGCTGTTTAGCACCAAAAATTTAAATATGGCCAAGTTTTACATTAAAATATTCGTCTGATAATAGCATGTGATGTTTGAGGTGGAATTGAATTCCTTCCAGCACAGACTGTGAGTGGTGGTTGGCCTGTGAGTTAGGTCTTCAGCCAAGGTTTTTGTCAAATATTTGATCAGTATCAACGCTGAAATGTGGAACAGTGGTGTGGGGAAGAATATTTTAAAGGCATTGTAAGACCATCCTGCTGCTGGAGTCCTGGAGACCAGAATAATATGTCTGCTGGCACTGTGGTGCTTGGGGAACCCCAAGCACTGAGTACTCACGTGGAGACTCCATATGCCCCCATCTGTACCACTCCCCCGGAGCCCCGGGGCTGCTCCCCAGCAGACTCATGCCCCAGTTCTGGCAGTGTGTTTGCAGCCTGTTTTGGACTCTACTGGGGAGGGTTCCAAGTTCACCTCTTGCACACAAAGATCCCATTGTTGAGCCTTGGCTCGGGTACCTGATAAGGCTGAGACAGAAACAACCCCCACGGTGAGCGATGACCTTGTGGCAGCTCTTCAGCTATGAGTGTGACTTAGCACTTTTTTCTTTTTGAAGACCTTCTGTGTTCCAGCAGCCAGTGATCTTTCTGGGAGCTGACGTCACTCACCCTCCAGCTGGAGATGGGAAGAAGCCTTCCATTGCTGCTGTAAGTTTTATTAAATTTACATACTTTTTTTTCTTCTTGGGTAAATGTTAGAATAGTAAATGCAACTCATGGACTATGTCTGTATCAAATATCTTTCAGGGCTTATACCAGTTTTTTGTACACATTCCCAATGATATTAAAAATCATGTATTTAAAGGAAAAAGACTGCTTGATACTTCAGACTGGTTTCTTAGCTCTTTAATTTTTAAATCAAGGTAAAATGGCAGTATTAAATAATATATTTCTGCAGAAATATTCCCAAGGAAATAACACAACTTGGTGATGTTAGCTAATAGCATTTTTTGTCTTTTTAAAGGAGAAAGGTGTAATTAAAGGCCTGGTTTGGCAGAAGTGTTTTTGATATTTCTTACCTTTTGTCTTGGTACAGTCCAGGAACTCAAGGTGGTGATTGGAGGCTTGGTCAGTCCTCTCCTGCTTTGTTCCCTTGGTATTTTAGTTGCAATGATCGCAGTTAGGGAAACTGCATCTGTGTTTAAAGTAACTAAGGGAAGCTGAGGTTTTTCTCTGTGTAAAAGGTGAGAAAACTTCATGGAAAAATGTCTGCCTGGATTATAAAAATATGCCTTGGCAAGAAGCCAAATTCTGCAGGTACATTTCAAGGTGGTAGGGGCAAAAGGTATTAAACCTGTACCAAGTACAAGAGTCTGTTAAAAGTGTTACCCTGGTTGTTGTTTAGCACAAGCATCTTGTACTTGCCGTTCTTGGCTGGTTTTGCTTTTAGTTGCTTTGGTATAGATTTGAGCTTGAAGCCTTCCCTGCTGCACTCTTCCCTCAGGTTGTAGGCAGCATGGATGCTCATCCCAGCCGGTACTGTGCCACGGTGAGGGTCCAGCGGCCCCGGCAGGAGATCATCCAGGACCTGGCCTCCATGGTCAGGGAGCTGCTCATCCAGTTCTACAAATCAACACGGTTCAAGCCCACCCGTATCATCTTCTACAGGGACGGGGTCTCTGAGGGACAGTTCCGACAGGTTGGTTCAGTTGTGGGTTCCTTGAAGGATTGTTACTCTGTAGTAACTCCAGGTCTTGTTTTGTACTGTTTGAGTGCTTACATTTACACAAAATAATTGAGACTTTTAAGGAGAGAATTTCTTAATCTTGTTGGGTAAGAGTTGCAGCTCATTTCCTGTCTGGGAAGGAGAAGTCTTCAAACGGGAAACCACATATCTCTAAGTACTTTCTAAGATGACCAGTTGGTGCCAAAGTTGTACCTACTGTTAACTGCACTGAGTTAGTGGGTGTTGTGTGTAGAATACAGTGGAAGGAAAACATAATCCTCTGTTCTTGTGCTTGTAGGTTTTGTATTATGAACTGCTGGCCATTAGAGAAGCCTGCATCAGTTTGGAGAAGGATTACCAGCCTGGAATAACCTACATTGTGGTGCAGAAGCGACATCATACACGGCTGTTCTGTGCTGACAGAACAGAAAGGGTAATCATTGTCTTCTGAGAGGAGCCTTTTGGGAAAGCTTCGTGTTGAGCTTTTAGGCTGCTGGAAAATATATTAGTGTGGGCTTCTGTCCATCTGGTCGTCTGTGCATGCAGGGAAGTGTTGATTTGATAAAATGAGGCCTCACATTGAAAAATCATTTGCCTTAAGTATGTTAAAAAACCCCAGAACCAATATGGCATTGGAGCTAAAGTCCATGTGACTACCCAGGACCAATCTCCAGCAATTGTAAGAAAAGAAAGTACAAAATGGTGGAACCTTTTTTCTGAGTCAGTCCATCCAAGCTGAAGTTGACAATTCCAAATACATATGTGCAACTCTTCAGCCTGAGCTGAAAAGTTCTGATGTGCTGGAGGTGCAGTGTTGTGTAAGGTGCTGGAGAGCCATCCAATGTCCTTGTCAAACCTCCAAGGCTGATGTAGTGGCGCATTCCAAACAGTTCTGTGGCACTTCATGTGCCGAAACCTCGCCGGTGATGAATAGAAACTTGTATTTTTCATTACAGTTGAGCTGTATAAACAGCTGAGGCTGCACTTAACAAACCTCTTCTCTAGGTTGGACGAAGTGGCAATATTCCAGCTGGGACAACTGTAGATACAGACATTACACACCCCTACGAGTTTGATTTTTACCTCTGTAGCCATGCTGGAATACAGGTACGGTTGCTTTGTGTAAGTAAATGTGAATTTAGAGCATGTTTTTCTCCCTTTTGTGACACCTGTTTGCAAACAGTTATTTAGGAGGGGAATGTTCTTTTAGCTCAGTTTTGTCTGAGATAAAACATTATTGTGGGATTTAGAGTATAATTTACTTAAGAGATGGTCTCTGCTGCACCTTTAAACTTGCACTGATGGTAAGTGATGCTTTTTTAAAGTTTATTTTAAAGAGGTCACTTTATTCTGTGACATTTTTATTTCTGAAGAAAATCCCTGCTATTTGTATCAGGCTGTTGCTTAAAATGTAAAAAAAATTTACTCTAAATTTTTATTGTGTGAGTCTGACCACATTGTCATCAGTTTTGTTTAGGTTGGCTGAGCATGATTTCTTTTCCAGTTCTAAATAATTTCAGTGGGGTGTTTGTCAATCTTTACACTGATTTGTGACCCCTTGGAAAAACAATTGTATCAAAGTTGAAGCAGAAATGCTGGGTGTAGCTGCAGCTCATTGTGTTTAATAGAGCAAGGCATAAAGAACCTCAACTAAATTGATACTTCAGATATATTTATTTTAAAAAAGGAGACTTGGAGCTTGGCTAAAGCACAACTATTTACCCTATTCAGACGCACTGTAAGATTTAACTTGAATTTCTAGTGTTCATACTTGCAGTTAGGGTGCTCAGGAGCTGGAACGATGTAAAAGCACTGGTTATTTCTCTGGGAAATGTGTCTTTGTGAGAAATGGCGTAATTGAGGGTAGGGAAAAGGTGGTGTAATTGTGGTTTAGTCATGTTGGGAGCAGGTGTTGATCACTGGGGATTATGTAGAAGGGGTTTTATCCAAGCAAGAATATTTAGAGCAATATAATCATGTATATGTTAGACTTACTCATCTTTAAATACATTTAGGCCTGACATAAAACTGAGCTTTGGCTGCTGTTACATAGCAGCTTGCATTAGATAGCCTGTCCCGTTCTGAACATCAAAACATGACTTGTTTATGGAAACCCAGAGAAGTGACCCTCGTTCCCCGTCTCCGCAGGGAACCAGCCGTCCCTCCCACTACCACGTCCTGTGGGATGACAACTGTTTCACAGCAGACGAGCTGCAGCTGCTGACGTACCAGCTGTGCCACACGTACGTGCGCTGCACCCGCTCCGTCTCCATCCCCGCACCTGCCTACTACGCTCACCTGGTGGCATTCAGAGCACGCTACCACCTCGTGGACAAGGAACACGACAGGTAAATCACAGGCTGGGCTCAGGGTTTAGTCCCCACTGCTCTCCTCCACTGTCAGGCCTAAAACCATTTTACTACAGGTAATTCCTGCTGGTTTTGCACTTAGTTTTTGTTACCTCTAGGACTGATATTAAGATCATCACTCCTGGCAGCTGCTGCTCTACATCAGACCAGAGTGGGTTGGTGGATTCTACTGAATAACACTCAGATTAAAAGAATGCAGTTTACTGAAGCATTTTGTTATGACTTTGACGTGGTCTGAGGGAATCAAGCCATGGATTTAAATTTTTTGCTTTAGGGTCAGAGTAGTCATGAATGAACCAAATGTTAAGTGCTTCCACTTATCTAACTCTGTACGTCAGAAATATTTTATATCCTTCAAGCCATCAATGTATTTATAACAGGCTTATTTTTAGATGAACAAGCGGAACAGCCATGGTGAAGAGATTTGTCAAAAGCCTCAAGGTTGCCGGGTGAATACAAGAGTTGATATTTCTCAGTGTCCAGTTCTCTCACTGGTGCGATGTTGATGAAGGGTCTGGAGAGTCAGTCCTATGAGGAGTAGCTGGGGGGGCTCAGCCTGGAGAAAAGGAGGCTCAGGGGACTTTCTCAGTCTCCACAACTCCCTGACAGGAGGGTGGAGCCAGGTGGGGATCAGGCTCTGCTCCCAGGGAACAAGGGACAGGTTGAGTGTAAACGGCCTCAAGCTGTGCCAGGGGAGGCTCAGGTTGGACATCAGGAGGAATTTCTCTATGGAAAGGGTGGTCAGGCGTTGGAAGGGGCTGCCCAGGGAGGTGGTAGAGTTCTCATCCCTGGAGGTGTTCAAGGAACAGCTGGATATGGCACTCAGTGTGCTGGGCTGGGTGATGAGGTTGGGATCAGCCACAGGTTGGATTCGATCTTGGAGGTCATTTCCAACCTCAGTGATTCTGTCGAAGAGATGCGAAAGCAGCTTTTTGATCTGAATTAATACAATTTACAGCCCTGCCTGTCTCTCCCTCGTTCCCTGCAGTGCTGAAGGGAGCCACGTGTCAGGACAGAGCAACGGGCGAGACCCGCAGGCCCTGGCGAAGGCTGTACAGATTCACCAAGACACCTTACGCACGATGTACTTCGCTTAAGTCAATGACCCGGGAGACACTCACGGAGAGGAGAACTGAGAACTTAAGCCACATACAATGTATGTTTCCAGGGGGTTGGTTTAGGGGCTGTGCCTCCCATCGTGCTGGAGCTGACGCTGTGCAGGGGCGAGAGGCTCACCCTTAAATTGACACGAGGAAGATTGTTTACTTCATCCAGGAACACAGCACTATTATGCAATATGAAACCAGCCAACTGCTTTTTTGGGGCGGGCTCCTGTGGGAAGCACCGCCATCATTTTTTTTTAATTATTATTTCTCGTAGTTTAACCCTCTTCTGCCTTTACCTCAAGTTGCTCGGCAGCACAACTATTGTTGCAAAAAAAAAAAAAAGTAATAATAAACTAAAATCTATTGTGTAATTTAAAACAGAAAAGAAACCACCTTTTAGGAGCAATCACAGTGATTGTTTGGAGGAGGGAAGTGTGCAAAAAAGAAAATAATTAAGTTTTTGACCCCCCGTACATTGAGGAATCTTTCTCTCAGTATTGCCATCGAGCATTCGAATGTGAACATATCCAAGTGCATTGGATTGTACAGCACTAGCTAGGAAACAGTGACCGGGGGAAGATGTTTTGCACACTAATCCAATAATTTGAACCTAATTTAGCCAACGGCTGCCTTTGTGTCTTTTCTCACAGCTTTGGAGTTCTCAGCTCCAAGAGTCCCCTTTCAAAAGCAATCCAAGAAGCTTGTGGTTCATGTGCAGGCAGTAGTGACCCAACTCTTCTTGCTCCCTGGGGGAATTTACTAAAGCTGCTGTTTTACCTAGTCCAAAAGTTTCAATTTTTTCCTATCTGGCAAGTCAAATCTGTTGAAGCTTCACGTGAGATCCGATGTCCCAGGTTTTCTGGGATGACATACAGTAACCACCAGAACTGAAACTTTAGAGCTAAGGTCTTTTTGGAAAAAAAAGAAACCTGCTACTTTACTTGCTGCCTCTCACACCTTAATGTGATTCATATGTATGTGTGTTTGAAGTTTAGCTTCCTTTTGTTTCTTTTATATTTATTAGAGTAATAATAATGCTTTAATTTAATTATTACAGAACATATGGTCAACAGCAACTTTTATTTTTTAGAAATGTAATCATCTTTATTTTTAAAAAAAGAAACTGACAACTTGTTTTGCTATCTTTTAGTGCAATAAGCATTCTAAAGAAAAACTGTGTCCATTGAGCTGTACTGAAGCAGTGTCTGTACCACGGACCGTGGGAGAATGGACACCTCCAGGATTTTAAAAGGACAAAGTAAAAGCCTTAATTTTGAAAGGAAAGTTTTATAGTCAGAAGGAATCTTGAATTTTCCTTTTTTAAATCAAAAAAAAAATACAAAAAATGCTTCTAGATTTCTGCAAGCTTTACTTGTCACTGCAGTCTTTTGATTTAACAAAGGAATTGGCCTTACTTTTGGCTTTGAAATGTGGAGCATATTTGAATTAAATGGAAAGGGTTTTGTATTAAGATCTCAGTTTTTACATGCTTAGTTAAACCTATTTGACATCAGTAAAATGTCTGGAATTAATAAAAGTTTTTAGGCTTTTTTCCTCTTTGATAGTGACTTTCCTTTTAAAATTAAGTTATTGGTAACTTCATTTCACTTTGCAAATAAAGAGGGCTGGGATAGTTCTAACATGTTAAATCACTGAAATGTGAAACAAACCAATGGGACTCTTTCATTCCACTTTAAAACCAATGTTTAAGATGTCAGAGACGAGCGTTTATTCAACGAGGGGACTGGGGAGTTTTGCACTTTGTAAACTCGTGAACTGCATTTTTGACTGTTTTTATTTGCACTGGTTCATAGTATATTTACTGCAGCTGTTTGTATGGGCATTGCTGTGATCCCAGCCCTCCCGACCTCCACCTGCTCTCACATGAAAACCTGGTTGGTCTAAGTAGCTTCTCTCCTTGTTCTCACCAAATCTGCTGTTTGCCAATATACTGTATTTTGAGCCTAAAATCTGAGCCCATTTTGCTTCACCAGGCATGAACCCCCTTTTTTCTGCCAGAAAACCAAGTACTGTATTCGTGCATTTGTATATTGTATGGAAATGTCCTGTAGTGCTGTTCACAACACTGTCTGCAAGAGCTTTACTAACAGCTGGTGTAGATACCTATTTTATCTCTTAAAATCAAGGAAAATAATGTAAAGAGACTAATTTGGCAAAGCTAAAATTGCACTGGAAACAGTGGGGGGGGGTGGTGGGCATGGCTGGGGGTGCTCGGAGGGGACCGAGGGCATGGCTGGGGGGCTCAGCAGGTCCCAAGGGGTTGGGGACCCCTGGAGCCAGGGGGTCCCACCTCAGAGTGGCCTTTCCCTGGGAGCGCCTTCGGACACACCTGGTGCAGGGAGGGGATGCAACTGAATCCTGTGAGTGAGGTGGTTTCTCAGTGAGTCTCTCAGATGTTCTTCCCAGTCTGTGACCTGATACTTTTCTCCTAAAGCTCTCTAAGTAGCAGTGCCGTTTGTAAAAGGTTCAGCTTAAGCTTTATACAGAAATTTCTTTTAAAATGGAGGACTTTTTTTTTTTAGAAAAATCCTGTTTTACAAAGGGTTCTTGTGGACTTCTGGCATTTAGCTGAAAATTCCTTTTTACAAAGCCTTCTAACTCTCCTTTCAAAGCCGCTTCTCATCTCGCCCACGCTCGGTGACTCGGATTTGAGAAGCTTTTTTGCTCGCTACTTTCACCAAAAACTAAAGAAACTTCATTGGCAAAGTGACTGCAGTTGTCAAGGTAACATTGTACCTGGTTTTCATGTGAAGAGTATTTGGAAGTTTTAATCTCTCTTCTTGGTTTTGCAAATATCTACGTCAAGTGCCGATACTTCTTTGTATTACGATATCAAGTTACTGACGTTGTGAGGGCCACACATTTATGATGCTGTAGCTGCTATATTTATTTAAATGGAGATGGACAATTACTGCACTAAGGAATGAGGAGAAAAGCAAGGAATCAAGGTTAGTTAGATATCTTGGTTTTTTTTCAAAAGAGAATTAATGGTGTGAAATATCAAGTGTAACAAAGGGTGCTGTCATTTTAACTGAGATTAAATAGCCAGATATTCTTCTTTTGTTTAAAAACATATATATTTTGATGTTTGCAGTTTGGGGGTGGGGGGTCGGGATAAATGGTACCTCATCTGTGGTGGCAGTTTCCAGTATATTTTCAGAGTATATGGATTTCTTTTATTTTTGTACCTGCTCTCCTTGAAAAAGAAAAAAAAATCTCAAATTTTATGTGCTGTTTAAGGAAACCTTGAGTGGCACAGCAGATCCCCCTCTCCGGCTGGGAGCTGGCTGTGGATAGTCCAAAGACGGACGTGGTGGGTACAGGCTGATGGCTCTTCTTGCTTTGCAGACACCGGCCTCGGGTTTGCCTGTGGAGAAAAGCAGTTCCCACCTCCTCAGACACTGCACCGAGCCCTCACTTGTACTGAGCAAGTGCCACTAAGTGCTCCCATGGTGGGGGCGGGCCCAGCGCCCCAGGGTATCGCCAGCTGTGGGGATGGACCCCGGGGCTGCCGGCCGAACCCCTCCTCACCCAGCCAGCCCTGCCCAAACCTCCCACCTGGCCACTGGTAGATCCAGAGCTGGAGAGAATCATAGAATGTTTGTGGTTGAGGCGTTAAACTTGCGACATCTGCCAACAGGAGGAGTGACTCCACTGTAAGTCGCCTTTTTCCCTTTCTAGGGACTTGAGCTGTGGCCATTTGACTCAGGATCGCTGTGTCACTGTTCAATGTGTCATCTGGTTACACGTGTCCAAAAGTTATTTTTGTAGGATTCATTCCGGTATTCTTTTGGAAGTTTGGCCACAGAAATGGTTTTCAGGAGTAAAATGGGTTTCTGGAAGTTGTCAGTCAAATTATTTCAAGATGCTCTTGGTCCTAAATGATTTTCACTTCATGTACGAATACTTGTCCTATAAAATGCTCAACATGAGATACCATATAGTCTGCTGTAAAAATTCCAGCTACAAATACTGGTTTTCTACTAGTCTTAAAGTTCACTCTGATGAAATTCCAAGCTCAAGGTTGAGGCCTTTTTTTTTATTTTATTTTATTTTCTTTCTTTTCTTACACTTTCTTCATATCTTGTCTACTTCTGCTATTTTCCCTGTTTTGTGAACTGAGGGTTTCAAACCTTACTCAAAGCACTTTTCTAACCGAGGAATCAAAAGCTCAGATTATGTATGTTGGACCTGTAAATTCAGTTTTCAAAGGTGGTTGTTTCTAAATGGCCATCATGGTCTCTGGTCAGGCCGGGCAGATGCTGTCCCTTTCAGTGCTGTGGAGTTTTGTGGCTGCTACTGGCAGGTTGATTGGATCCAGTGAAAAATTCCATAGGGGTGTCAAAGGGAAAGATTTCTGTCTGTCTTTTCTACCCAAAGATGGTACTTTAGGTTGATGCTGGGTGTTCAGAATATCGTTTTTGGTTTGGCACATGTTGAAATCAAACATCACTTAGCCAGTTCACTCCTCGTTTTTGTAAAATACCGTGGTTAGAGCTTGAGCTCGTTGATGCTTTCTGCTGGTAGAAGATTTTGTACTTTCTGTAGTTGAGGTATGAGCAAGATGGATATGGGATCCTACATTTTACCTCCCGAGCAGAATCTTAAGAATTCTGATCTCCGTGACACTAAAACTGAAATTGTTGTCCCCTGAGTAGGCAAAGGTGCATATGGAGGGGAAGGAATTGTAAGGGAGAAGCGTGCAAGGGAAAAGATCAAAGCATTGGTTCGGCAGGAATGAGTGTGTTGGGGAGACTCCATCCACTTTCCATCCCACATGCCCTGGCCTTTCACATCCTGTCTGAGATACCCCCTCACCTGACACGGGTCATTATTGTAGGGTCCTTTTCAAACAAAGCAGTTCCACTGTTTAAAACTTGGAGTGACTTTTATTTTTTTTAAGCAAGACAGTCCTCAGAAAGTGCCTTTTTAGAAGATGGTGCTGTAGATTTTTATTTTCCAGTTGTACGTGGCTGCAAATTTAAGATAAATTATTGAAAATGCCAAGTGTTTGATGGTATCTTTTAGGTACTTTCAAGCATCAGCTTCTCTGAGTCAGGACCAAGAATAAACCAGGAAGGTATTTTCTTTTGGAGGGAGAGGCATTGAGGGGCGATCACCAAATTCAGCTGGTAGGCTGGGGTTGGGTTGGGCTTGGTCAATGTGATTTACCTCTTCATATTGAGGGGGCTGGGGGTTTGGGGTGTGGGAGAAGCCGTGGGGACGTGATTGGCATCGAAAGGAATCCGTAGCTACCGAAGGGTGTTACCTCTTTGGGGAAGCCCATTCCCAAAGATGGAGACAAACTGGAAGGTGTTTTAGGAGGATGTCTTAAGGATGGCTTGGGAGATGGTTGGTCCTCACATGGCTTGTGTGTGTCCAGGATGGATCAGTGGGTCTTCTGATCCCCAGCTGGGAGCTGGATGCTCTGGATGAGAGCAGCTTGGTGGGCGGGCAATGCCGCAGAGGGGGTGGGTCCGTGGTGAGTTTGGTGAGCGTTCCTGCAGTCAGGAAAAGCTGTAGACTAGACTATTAAACACTGCACCTCAGTAACCTTGTAATGCTGCATAAAGTAATAATAATAATAGCAAAGTTGTGCTTTGATGACACTGTAATGTGCTTGCACATGCCTGCAAAAAACACTTCCCTTTCCTTTGGTATCGGTCTGAGTAGCAGTTATGGGACTTTTCTTTTATGATGAGCCTCGTCCTTTGTTGTGGTGTTTCTGTATATTTATTGGTGGTCTGTGTGCAGCTCATAGGTCTGTGTGTCTGCTCTGTGTGTTGCTTTTAACACTTATTTTTAGGCAGGAGAAGTTTCTGAATGTTTTGGTTTTCTTCTGCAAAGAAAGTTGGCTTAACAGTCGTGTTTGAGAGGAGACAATTAACCCACTCGCCATAGGCAGATGCTTCATTGGTACCTTATTTCTCTACAACTAAAATGGTTTTGTGCATTTTATTACTGTTTATAGTGTTGGGCATTTAAGATGTGGAATAACTTGATGTCAGGATATTTTTGAATATCAGGAGCTTAAGCGCAGAACTCACTGAGTAATTCCAAGTGGTCTCTTTGCAGGAATATGTTCATGTCCAGACTTTTTCTAGGAATATGCAGAGCTTCTGGACATACTCAATGAAATATGTGGGGTTCAGAGTCCCAGCATTGGGCAGTGCCCTTGCTGAGTTGCCCACACCTCGTTGTTGAGGGGATGCTGCAGCTCCCCAGGCACGAGTTGACTCTCTCTTTGCTCTGTAATTTCTTCTGATCCAAGTTCGAGACATGATCCAATGTCTCTTGTAGCTTGTACTGACTTTCTTGTCTTAGTACAGTGCCCAATGCCACTGTGTTGGTATTTAAGCTTGCCATGATGTTCAATTATTTTATATTTCCAATTTCTCAATGTTACTAGGCTGGGGTTTAGAAAGCATTTTTCAGTCTAAATTCTGAGCCAAATTGTGTCTCCTGACCCTTTTAGTAGTAGCTGTTTCTATCTTTTAGACTAAAAAGGGCCAAAAATCTTGCACCATCAGCTTGTTTGCAGCAATACTCTCCATCTCCTCCCTTGCCTGTCAACTAGCTGCTTTGTTCCTCTCTACATTTAGCTCATACTGAACCTGTTGAGATTTAGAAGGAAGTTGCTGCCTCTTCTTTCTATCAAAAGGAATAAACTTGCACCTGCTGAAGCAGTTTTCTGTTGGACACAAATCTCTTGCCTTGGTGTCCATGAGCTGCCGCATGCAAGGTTTAATTCCAGTAGAAATGTTTATGTTGCAGTCATTGGAGGGTGCATGATGGTTTAAAGTATCCAAGTTAAGTAAGAGCTAACAAACCACTGAAAATAGACATTATTAAAATACTTTAAATTAAAAAAGAAAAACTAGCAAACCAAAACACCACAAGATGTAGCTGCAGGTGAACAGGGAGGGTGTCCTCAAGGAGATGGAGAAGCTGTGGGACATTGAGATCCTGTGGCTTTTGGGGCAGCTCTGCAAGGGAAAGAAAAACAGTGTTGGAAGAGGCAGGAAGGGCAGACTCAAAGTAGCAGAGCCCAGTAGGATTTATTCAAACTCCTTTAAAAATTACCAAGTGGGAAAATCTCAACGGAATATTGAAGCTAATGAAAAAGCAGCAGAGCCTCCTTTGCCTCCTACAGCAAATAAAAAAGCAAAACTTGACAACTGATGTTTTCCTTCAGTACCATTCAGTACTTGAAGGGGCCTGTAAGAACAATGGGGGTGAACTTTTAGGAGGGCCTGTTGCCACAGGATGAGGGGCGATGGTTTTAAACTGAGGGAGACGTTTGGATTCGATTTAAGAAGTTTTTTACGGTGTATGTGGTGAAACACTGGCACAGGTTGCCCAGAAAAGCTGTGGCTGCCCCATCCCTAGAGTCATTCAAGGTCAGGTTGGACAGGGCTTGGAGCAACCTTGTCTAGAGGTCCCTGGTCGTGGCAGGGCGGTTGGACTGGATGAGTTTCTAAAGGTCCCTTCCAACCCAGACTGTTCTCTCATTCTGTGATTGCTAATTCAAATACTAATGTATGAGGGAAAAAGCATGTTCCTGTATATTTTTAGGGGTGCCTGTTCACTTCCTCCAGGACTGTGCTGTGAGCAGGTGGCAGTGCCTGTGGCAGCTGCCCCCTGAAATCAAACTGTGTTTTTTTGCAAACCTGGAATCCCTTACTTGGGTCAAACAGATGCAGCTTCCAGTGGATCCACTGGTTCAGATAGCACCGACCCAAGAGGTTTTGTGAGCAATATGTGACCCTTCTGTACAACACAGATACCCTGAGAGATTCCTGGTTGCCCTGAGGTGTGCCTGGCTCCCAGGAACGGCAGCAGGCAGGTGTAGAGGTTGTTTTGCCGTAGCACTGCAGTTGCTCTGCTCTTACTCAGCTCTTACCTACCTCCCCATTCTCTGACCAGGGTCACTTTCCCTCCACTGCCTGTATGGAATTAGCCATGTTGGGGATGCTGTGGCTGTGTGGAGCACAGATCAGCTCTGGATGTGAGGGTAGGGGTGGGATGGTGACAAAAGCTTGTAGAAACAAAGGACTGGGTAGGAGGTGGGTGGGTGTCAGGTGAGCTGTGATCAGCTCAAGCCCTTCAGGGACATTGATAGGGACATCAGACATGAGCTTGGGTGTCTTGAACTGTTTGTGTTGGACTTGAACTCACTGAGAGCAAGTATGTGCCTTTTTCTGACCAGTAACAGAGCTGGAAAAACCTGTATTTGCATTGGTAGGATGGTTAGTATTTTTCTTGAACTGTTTTTAAAGCTCAAAGTGCTTGGTCAGAATAGAGTTGGTTTTGTGTTTAATTATTTAATCAAAGCAAGCCCTGAATTATTTGTGAATTAGAACTACCCAGAGAGGAGAAGCTTTTAAAATAAGTGGTTTCTGGAGAGTAATGTCATTAAATAAACCTACTTCCTGGTAGACTTGCAATTTTTTAAAATAAAATTTAACCTTGATATGTTTATCTAATGAGAATCATTAATTCTGCCTTTATTTGAATGTTGCCTGTCCAGTGATGTCCTTGCTCTTTACTGTGCTCCTGCAGCTTTCCATACACTCCATTGCCTCTCCTCTCTCCATCCGTTTGGAGGTTGCAGGGACATGGGGAATGTTGTCCAGTGAATGTTGGGGAGCAGTGCAAAGCTCTGACTCAGTGGGAACATGGAGGTGAGGATTAAATATCACAGATAACTCTTCAAGAAGCAGTTTGCAAGCAGCAAGGGGTGGCGATGTCTGGGGACAGAATCGTGTGGTCACTTGGGTGTGGAAAGAGGAGCAGTCCCTCATCCTCTGACACCAGGTCCCTGCCATAGACACTGCACTGTGCAAAAGTAGGCACCTGTGTGCATAGAGGCCAGTTTGGGCTTTAGGCTGCTAAAAAAAGTAGATTTTCAGACCAAAATGGAAGAGCTTTTCCAAGAGGTTCTGTTTGAAGCCATTTTGAGATATTGGTGAGTTGTCCAGCCAGGAGCTCTGGAACCAGCTGGCTCTGAAGCAAGTTCCCTTTCTGACCTGGGGGAAACGATTCCGCCTCATTTTTCATCTAGATAATGTTTGTGATGATTCACGTCGCCTTATGAGAGTGGGTTACTGAGTGATCTGAGGGTGAACCGTGTCATGACAATGGTAACTTCGTGATACAAACCCATGCACCTCTTGCGTGTTTGCATCTTCAGTGAATCCAGTTGTTTGGAGCCCATTGCTGCTGGGAGCCAGAGCTCTTCCCTCCCATCCCATTGCAGCTCTGCCCAAGGCTGAAGGCCCTTGGGGTCAGTCCTGCGTTTGCCATGTTGCTTTCTTTAAAATAATCCATTTGTTGTAAACCAGATGCTCAGAGGGCAAGTTTATTTAAATGAAAGGGTTTTTTTTTTCATTGCTGAGAAATACACACGTCTTCTAAACACATTTTGCAGTTGGAAAATTAATACTGTAACACTATCTAGCAACACAAAAATATGTCTGTATGTTGAGTTTAGGGCCATGCTTGCCCATAGATCATAGATCCACAACCCATTTCAGTACAGGTGTGCAAAAGTTAGCTTTTAAAGTAGTTACTAATAACTTTCATTTTGCTTACACTTGCAAATCTCTTCAATATCTTCAAAACCAGTTTCTTTGATAGAAAATACTTGTCTTGGTAGGTAGTATCCACTCAGACATAATAGCAAAGTGATACCCACTGGAGCAGTGCTGAATTTAAAGAACTTCTGGAAGTTTTGGAACCTGATGGTGTACCAGCAAAGTGGAAACTTGAGTTTTGCTCCTGAAGTAGCGAGGATAATTGAACACCAACAAAGCTTGGTGAGAGGAAGACTGCCGCAGATGAAGTTTGGCTTCTGGCAACTTTGCAGTACAGAACAGCTTCTTCTGGGTACTCACTTTTGTGCATCACTTCTTTCCTGTGGCTGTAGTGTTTACTTTTCTTTGAACTTGATTTCTGTTTTTCAGTGAAATCTCATTTTTGCAGTTTTCAGTGTTGAATCTCACCTTGAGACAGTTTTATGTTGTTTTCCTGTAGAAAAACCTGCTTCTAGCTCGTTGTGTTTGGTGTCTGTTTGCAGGCAGGTGTGAAAAGTGAGCTGCAGCACAGCAGTGGGGCTGGCAGAGCGAGTTTTGGGTCAGAAATGGTTTTACAGGCACTGGTGTACAGATCAGCATTCCAGGGGAGCGGTGACACTTTGGGCTCACAGGGTACAGATTGTCCTGCCTGTTGTTCTTGTCTCCTCCCTTTGTATAAGCAGTTCAGCTCCCCTGGTAGCCTCATGGTGGATAAATGGTGATTGATGGGGAAAAACTCAGCTGTTCACCTGGCTGGGAGGTGTGTGATCATGGACAAGGACATTATCTGTCAGCAGGTGTTGCTTTAAAGCTTTCACAGTAATTGATAGCATTTGGTTATGAGCCAATATTAAAAGATTTTCAGGAGAAGATGGCTCAGGTGGCATCATGTATACCATAAACATTACTGGCCAGTGAGCTGTGTTAGTTTTGGAGACCGCTGGAAGCAATGTCACACATAGAAATTTTCAGTATTTAATACCATGTGTTTAAATGGTTTTTCAAAAAAAAACCATGCTGTTTGGGATTCCTTTTCTGAATAAAAGTCCAATAAACCAGTCCAGTGGATTGATCCCCTCCCATGTGTCTGCTCTTTCTCATATGCTGGTAACTGCTCCCCTGTTTTGGTGTCCTGTTGCCTCGACAGGAGCATGAATGTGTTCCCACCATGAAGGTCCTGGGGGCTTTCGAAGCAAAAGGGAAATGTTTCAAGAGTAAAGTAGAGCTGCGACTTGAGACGTTGCACAAATAGATTGTAGATGGATGGCAAACAAACTGGTAAAAGCCTTTATTTTTACTTAACCATCTTGACCATGTGTGCCTCTTTGTACCGTGGGCTGCAGCCGTGCGGGGTGGGAGGGAACGTGTCGGTGTTTGAGATGTACTTGCTAAGCAGAAGCCGTGTCCTCTGCCCCTTCTCCCTTTCCGGACAAATTGTTCTTGCCAAAATTTTCTACCTGTTGCAAGAGTTGCTTTCCTTCCAGCACAGTAAAATGTCAACTTCTTTCACTGTTCCTTCCCTCTCGTAGGCATCTGTAACCTCTGTACGACTGTGTATAGGACACAGCAGTCATCGATCTCTGCTGGCTATAGATACCATCAACTTGAGTGTATTGTAAACGAACTGTATTCATTTGAAAAATAAATTTTTTTTGAAATGCACATGTGTTAGACTTTATTTATACTTAAATTTATACTTAAATTTATTCCTAAAGCCAGGAGCAGGTGGACGTGTTGGTCTGGGTGGGGGGATGTGGAGGGAGGCATCAGGCAAGACAGAAAACCATTTACTTTCAGTCTCTTCTTTCTGCTTTAATGGCGTTTAAATAAAATAAATTTTAAAAAAACCAACCAAACAACAAACAAACAAACAAAAAAAAACCCAAAAAAAACAACCAAAAGCTTGTTGAAGTCCCCACAGCCATTCTCGGGTGCAGGATCGCTGCTGTGGAATTGGGGAAGGGCTCTGGAAGTGGGGACCCTCGGCTCCCTCCTGCTTTGTGGTTTTTTTTTGTGGGATTTTAAAGAATAATATTGTTATTTGTCGCTGATGTGGTCGCTGCCTTGCTGCGTTTGGTGTCCCTGTCACCGATACCCGGCCCAGAGGCGCTGCCGCACCCACCGGGGCCACCCGGCAACGGTGAGGGGACAGCGGAGACCGGCCGGGAACGGTGAGGGGAAAGAGGGCATCGGCCGGGAACGGAGAGGAGACAGCTGAGACCGGCCGGGAACGGTGAGGGGAAAGAGGGCATCGGCCGGGAACGGAGGGGAGACAGCTGAGACCGGCCGGGAACGGTGAGGGGACAGTGGAGGTCAGCTGGGTGAGTGGAGCGGGGGATATCGGCCGCCTGGCCCGGCCCTGAGGCAGGGTCAGCCCGGAGGAGCTGAGTGCCTTCACACCAATCGGGGTGAAGCCCCTTCCGAGCTGGCGGCTGAGCCTGTCCTCTCTTCCTTCTTTCCCTCTTTCTCCCCTTTGCCTTTTTTCCCCTCCGCCTGTGGTCGGGGCCCTGTGGCCCGCGGGCCTTTGTGCCCTCTCTCTGGGTTTCCTTCCTTTCAGAATTCCTGGGCTGCACATCCCCGTCGGCCCTTGGCGTCGGTGGCTGTGCTCGAGGAGCCCCGGCCCAGCGCCCTGCACCCGAGGGGACTGGGGCAGCCATGGGGTATCCCACTGCCATGGGGTATCCCACTGCCACGGGGTTCTGTCCCACAGCTGCGCCTGACCGCGGGTTTGGCCACCTGCAGCCCCCTCGGGAGCTGCTCGGACCTTCTGGACTGGGGTCTGCAGTTCCTGCCCGTTGTGCAGGATATGCTGGGTGAAAAGGGAGAAGCCTAAAAACTCTGCTGTTCCTGCAGAGCCTTGGAGTCCTTTGGGATCACAGCCCGGGGCTGAGCCTTCAGCGGTAGCACAACAGAATCAATCACGTCCTCAGCCATTTTGTCCAAGTTCAGTAAATACCATAAGGGAGCTGGTGCTGTGAGCAGCTCCTTGTCCCTGCAAAACAGCTACATTTCCAGGGAGGGACAGGTGGGGCAGGTGCACAGGGTTTTCCTCCTGACGTGGGACAGAGGATGGCTCCTATCACCTGCCCTTGTGCTCCCCCATTTTAAGGACATGTGTGTGCATTAGGCCAGGTGCCAGGTTGCAGCTTGCTGATGCTTTTCTCCTGAAGAGCTCTGCAGTTTGTGGCTGCAGCTCCATTTTGGGTGTATTGCCATGAACAATCACATAAATCTTCCACTCCCTTTCAGTTACCTGTTCAGCGAGATGGTGTCGCTGAGCATAAAGCCAGGCCAGCACTTCGCCATGCCGGACTGGTAGAACAACTCCCTCCTCATCTCGGCCGATGCTGAACAGCAGCATTATAATTCCCATCATATCCAGCAGGAAGGATAAGCTCTCCACAATGAAACTGGCAACCACGTGGGCCCTCTGGCAGGTCCCAGGTTTGTCAGGTTAGTGGGCTGAGGAGCTGGGGAGAGTGTCTAGATTTGGGTGTATGGATGAGGGAATAAAGGGCTTTACCTGTACAGAACATGCTAAATACATACATTTACTCCCTGTAAACCCACCCACAATGATGTATCTGTACAGTCTGAAATCCCTGAGTTTCTCACATCCATTGCCACTTGTGTTGTTCTCTGTACTCTCCATTTGTGTAAATGATTGTGAGACCAAATTGCAATGTGTTGTGTTCCTGTGAGAGGCTCAGTCAGTCCTGAAAACAGGGAAAGGCTTCAGCAAGATTCACAACTACGGGTTTAAAAAGAGTAATGGCATTTCTCTAATTCCAGGCAAAATGGGATGAGCACAACACTCGAACCCGCCTCAATGATCGTGTCACCAGCATGGACAGATGGAGAGAGATCATGGCCAGATGCCTCACAGACATAGATTTGGAAATCGATGCCTTAACCAAAGTATGTTGGCAAGGCAGATGGCTGGAAATGAACTTACATTTTCAACATGGGATGTGAAATAACTGAGGCTTGTCTTGTGCAGTGAGTAAGCCCATCTGAAGTTTAAGGGAGGCTTCTCAATAGATATATTTTTTTATGTATGTATATTTTATACTGAGATCCATACTTGATAGAATGTCTTCTGGAAAACAAACCAGTGTGTTCTTGGTTGAGCCAAGCTGTGTCATGCAGCTGTGCATTGCATGCTCCTGTTTGGATTTCTGCATGGATTTTGTCGTTTGGACTTTTTACAAAGCTCTGAAGGATAATAAGAAATATGTTACTACTATACTTCAAAAATGTTTGGTTTTAAATAGAGTTCTAAACCCAGAGGCTGCTGCTGCTTCTGGAGTTGTTAACCCCCAGCAAGGTGTGATTCCCAATGCAAATGGCAGGTGTAGGGGACTAAGGTGTTTGGCTCTGGCAGTTTTGATTCTAGACTTGCTAAAAGATTTCAGTACTGCAGTGTGAGACAGACAGTGTGAGTCCCTCTGAATGGTGGTGTGGAGGGTTTCCCCTTCCTTTCTTCCTCCCATCCCTAGAAGATCCACCCCACACCTGGTTGACTGCTTCTTTCAGGTGAAGCTGGCAGCAGAAAATGCCATTCAGGCAAAGAACTTGTGTTTGGATGTTGCCATTGAGTGCCTGACATTCTGTGACAGCCGTCGTGACACTGACGTGGTGAGGGACCCTGTGGAAGAGGAGCTACTCAGAGAGGTGAAGGTGATTGAGAAAACCAAGAAGGAGCTGCAGCAGCGAGTGGATGAAGCCTTCAAACAGCTCTGATGAGGAATGACTCAGCTTTTGGCCAATGACTCTACTCTCCTTGCTTGGCCCCAGATATTTAATGTGCCCATAATACCACGCTGAGATGGGCAGGCAGGCAGGGAACCACACAGAAAACTTGGATGATTGTCAAGGTCTGGGGTTTGGAAGGGAACGGTGTGTCAAGGGAGACTTCACAAGCCCCCTTTGGAAATTTTGTCCCAGATCTCTTGTGCCACCTGCCTTAGTTTAGGAATCAGTGGCAGGGAGGTGTTAAAGCTGCCAGGCCCTGATACTGTGGGAATCCTTCACAGCTCTGTTCTCCAGGGTTATGCCAGCGCAGAGCCCAGGGCAGCCAGGCAGACAGTGCTGGGCAGGCTGGGTCCAGTTCCCAGGGAGGGTGGGAGTTCATCATTCATTTCACAAAGATGACTGACATGGTGATGAAGGCTTTGGGAATTGTGAGCTGCCACTGCCCTGGGCCTGCTCCCTACTGACTCCAGCCCGGCTCTCTGCAGCATCTTAAAGGAAGTTCATCAGCAGCTGAGCTGTGACCACTGGCACAAGGTGGAAACGTTGGAACTTGATCGGCAGTGCTTGTCCTTCAACATCACTTCTGGCAACATCTCGTTCAAGGTCAACCCAACACGGATCCCAGAGGGGTAAGGAAAGAATCTGTCCTTGTGTGGCCAAATCCGCGCTGAGCTCTGGGATGCTTTTTCCTTCCATGCTGTGTCCTGGCTTGATGGCTACAGTTTTGGAGAGAGCTCAGAACAGAAGTTGGCTGTGGCATGGGGAAGTCACAGACTTTTGGGAGGTAGCTAAATTGTCATCACAAACCCAGCGGGTCCAGGTGCCC
This sequence comes from Pardalotus punctatus, assembly GCA_013400915.1. Lineage (NCBI taxonomy): Eukaryota > Metazoa > Chordata > Aves > Passeriformes > Pardalotidae > Pardalotus > Pardalotus punctatus. The sequence goes on along the minus strand of VZTX01021378.1, from coordinate 4,354 downwards.
TGCCTTCTTCCTGCTTGGCTGTAGGTGACACTCACGGTGTGGTGTCACCTCTGGCACAACACTGGGGGACCTGCTGCATATTTGCACTTGCTTAGCATTCCCTTCCATGGTTTGGATGTGTCGGTGGAGCAGATGTTGGGCCTGAGGAGAGCAGGCAAGATGTGCCTCCAGCTTTCCAGAATCATTTTGTTCTGCCATCCTGGCCTGCAGCAGGTGATTCCTTTAAACTGTCTTGCAAACACTCAAGTTATTTTCATAACTGATTTGTTCACAGAACAACTGCGCTTTGTGAGTGGGAACTGAACAACCAGTGCATCAAGGGCCGTGCTGAGGCAGAAATGAGAGTCTCAGTTGATCTCCAAGGAGCAATCACACTTACCATTGCCAAGGTAAACTGCTCCCTTGGCTGGGAATCCATGGTGCCATTCTGGATCTGGTGTGGGAGAGTGGTAGCCATGTCTCTGGGTTTGTCTGGGAGGATCTGCCTTCCTGGTTTAAATAGGAGCTTGGTTATGCTGCAGTGCTTGCAGCAGTCTCAGCAAGCTGGAGGACACGTCCCTGTCTATCAATCCCTGCCTTTTGGCTACTGGCAGCAGCCTAACCTGCCTGGTTTTGCTTCTGGGCTTGTCCCAACCTCCCAGGCACAGCTGGAAGAGACAAGGGGCACCTTGTAGCCATGTGTGACTGGAGCTGTTCTCTCCTGAGACAAACAATGAACTGAACACTCAGCATATAGCTACAGAATGTGCCCTGAGGAAGAGGATTAGAGACATGGAAGGAGCCCTTAGTGAGCTGAGATGGCAGGAGAAGAACGTAAGCGTTTCTTTGGTCACTTAACCACAACCCTGGCTGGGAATGGCTTTCCAAAGTCTGTCATATGGAAAGCGACTTGGCCTGAGAGTAGTTTCCACGTGTTTGCTGTTCAGTGGCATACATATGATCCCACCTCTCACAGGTGCTTCTCTGGCCCTGCTCAGCAGCACTGCCAGGTTTGGGCCTTTTTATTTCACCTCTTGTCTCAACAGTACCATCCAGGTCCATGTGGAAGCAGAGGATTCAGTCCTTAGAAGCCCTTTGGGTAAAATCTATCCCCAGCACAGCAAAATTCCCAGACACATGGGGGCTGTCCCTCATGACACATGTCCTTATCCTTAGACCTTGGAGGAAATTGCTGAGATGGAGGAGGAGATCCAACAGCTGGAGGAAAATCTCCGTAAGAGAACACTGGATCTGAAAGTGGCTCACACCCGCCTTGAGATCCACACATACCTACCCCACATTGAGCTCTGCCGGGATCAGGTACCTCACCTGGCATGGTCCCTGCAGGGAGCTGACTGGGAAGGTGGCTCTGAAAAATGTGCATGAGTTTTGGAGCAGCTGAGCTATGGATCCCGCAGTGACATAGCAAAACAAGGAAATAATGTCACAGCTGGGAGAGAGGGGAATGAAGGAACTCTGGTCTTTGTCAAAGCCTTGTTAAGTGCTGTCCCCTCCTCCCTGCAGGCTCAGTACAGACTGACAGACGAGGTCCAGCAGCTGGAGGCAACGATCCATGCGCTCCAGAAGCGGACAGAGTCACAGTGTGTCCTGCTCTCCAGGCAGAGCAGTGGCCAGCAGTATCCTGGGAGGACATGGCTCTGGCTGTCCCTGCCCCAGGCACACCTGCCTTTTGGTGCTTGTGGTTCTTGGGCTCACGAGGGGCAGCAGTGTTTGGGCTTGGTGGGCATGGGATGCAGGTACGAGGGGTCTGTGTTGGGAGGGGAATGGGGCTCCCATGGCCCCTGCTTGACTGACTTCATCCGGGACCTGACTCTTCCAAAAGGGACCAAAAAAAGGGTGAAAAGGAAGAAATAGAAGTGCTGCTGTGGGCTGGCAGCTCCCTGGGTGCACATCTCTGCTGCCCTCTCAGAGCAGTGTGTGGGCTCACTATTCGCTGCCCCAAACAATGAGTATCTGATGAGTTTTCTCGTTTTACAGGGCCAAATGCTGCCAGAAAGTGGGAAGTTGGGTGTTTCCTGTCCATTTAGAATCATGGAATATCCCGAGTTGGGAGAGACACTCAAGAATCACTGAGTCCAACTCCTGGCCCTGCAGAGGACACCCCAACAATCCCACCTTGTGCTTGAGAGTTTTCCAAATGTTCATTGAGCTCTGGCAGGGTTGTGGCTGTGACCATTCACTGGGGAACCTGTTCCTGGGAAGAAACGCAGTATTTGATCCCAACTCCTGTCACTTCTGCTCATTCCCAGGGATGCCTTGGACGCTCTTTACCAACAACTTCACCACATTCAGACCGATATTGACTACAAAACCAATTCTCTGCAGCTGGACAACAAGTGCATGGACACTTGGAGAAAACTCGTGGTCCCTGTGGAGAAGTTTGAGCCAGAGGTTGATGCTGTCAGCCGCACCAGGAACTTGCTGAGGAACAGTCAGCTGGAGCTGGCTTAGCATGCCAGAAATCGTGCAAGCGTGGGGGAGGAAAACTCCCGGTGATTCAGTTCCGTAGCGAGGAAAAGCGACATCTGTGTCGTGTTTGGGGAGAATGGAATTCTCCTCCTAGTTTGTTTTATAACTGTCTGGCCCTTGGATGATGCTTACAGCCTCCCGCGCTCCGAGAAGATTTATAAACAATAAAGGGCCTGTGCCCAGTTGTCATCCGCGGTGATTAAATCCATCTGGATTCCAGGAGGGATTAAGGAACAGACGGGTGTGCTGTCGCAACTCGGTCTTCCCCGACGCCAGGGGGCAGTGTGCGCGGAGCTTTGGCGCTTCCTCACACACTGCCCCCTGGCGGCCCGGGGAAGAAGGCGCCGCACGCGGCAAGATGGCGGCGGCGGGTCCGGCTTCAGGTCCCGGGCGAGTCCCGGCTCGTCCCCGGCCCGGCCCCGCTCGGTTCCGGGGCTGCTTGGCCGGAGCGCTGTTGGGGGATTGCCTGGGAGCTGTTTTCGAAGGCAGGAGCGTCGTGAAGCTGCCGGAGCTGCTGAGTTTCCTCAAAGGGCTGGAACCGGCGCCGCCTGAGGAGGGAGGGGAGGCGGCGGGAAGCGCACGCGGAGGTGCGTGGCGGGGAGCGGGGAGGGGGGCGGGGGACGTCCCCTGGACCCTCCTTCACACACCCCGCTGTGCACGGCACCCGGCACCCCGGAGACTCAACTTCAACACTCCCCGGGACTGTGCTTTGGGGTGCGTGTGTCCCCCACCCTCAGCACGCCCAGGATTGGGCTTTGGGGTCTGTGTGTGTCCCTCCCTCCTCAGCACCCCCAGGACTGAGCTTTGGGGTGCGTGTGTCCCCCACCCTCAGCACGCCCAGGATTGGGCTTTGGGGTCTGTGTGTGTCCCTCGCTCCTCAGCACCCCCAGGACTGGGTTTTGGGGTGTGCCTCGTACCCTCAGCCCCACTGCCTCCCCGAAACTTGGGTACCTCCAGTTCTTACCCCTCACCTGGTCATAGGGCACTTCCCCTGTGACACCTGTGGCTGTCCCCTGCCCTGCTCCGTCCTGTGCCCCTGTGCAATAGAGGTTCAACCCCCTGACCGTTCTGGTTCCCTAACGATTACCTAAGGATTCCTTAGGGACACGGCTGGTGCAAAAGGACCCATGTTTTGCTGTGCTCAGCCCATGCTGTTCGTGCTCTGGGGAAGTCGGGGTGTGGATATGCTGGGAACGGGTGTGGCAGTGCTGGGGTGTCAGCAGGGAACAGAGGTATCAAAACTTCAGGACAAGAAGAGTGAGAGAAGCACGGAGTTGTTATTTAACTCCTAGGAAGTGATTGCAACCTTCCAGTGCCTGAGGGGAGCATGCAGGAAAGATGGAGACTATTGACAAGGGCCTGGAATGACAGGACAAGGGGAATGGCTTCCCACTCCCAGAGTGGAGGGTTAGATGGCGTATTGGGAAAAAATTCTTGTGAGAGCGGTGAGGACCTGGCACAGGTTGACCAGAGGAGCTGCAGCTGCCCCATCCCTGGAAGTGTCCAAGGCCAGGTTGGACAGGGCGTGGAGCAACCTGGGATAGTGGAAGGTGTCTCTGCCCACAGCAGGGGGTGGAATTGGATGAGCTTCAAGGCCTCTTCCAACCCAAACCATCCTGGGAATCTGTGATTCTGTGTTGGCCTGACTCTTGTCTATATGTGCCTCTGGACGTCAAACACTTTCTCCTAGCTCGTACTAATCTTGAAGTACATTCTGTGTCATTATAGCTGTGGATGCAGCTCCCTGGCTGTGTCTCCTTCCTCTGATGACTGTGGCAGTGTCAAGCTCAGAGTGCTGAGGAATTTAAATCCTAGACAGGTTTTAGATGGAAAGGACCTAAAGTTCATCCATTCCCACCCTATGCCATGGGCAGGGACGCCTTCC
>VZTX01021377.1:0-17183 GCA_013400915.1 Pardalotus punctatus | reverse complement strand
TGGAACAGAGACTGGAGGTAGGTGCTGCAGGCAGTGCATTGGGGAAGGCTCTAGGAAGCAAAGTACTGTTCATTAGAGGTCTCCAGCACCACAGTGCTCAAGAGAAAATAATTTTGGGAGAGAGGGTGGCTCCTCCCATGCCTAAATGTCCACGCACAGAAGACACAGCCCTTTTCTGCAGCCCATCAGGATGCAGGCATGGGCAGCTGAAGGCAGCATTCCCCAGGAGATGTCAAGCAACTGTTAGAAGCAGCCCTGAGCTCTGGGCCTGGCTCTGAGGTTTGTGCCCCAGTCACTTTGCTCTTGTGTCTTTGCCTCTGAAGTTTTCTGTCCTGGGGATTCTGAATTGATGAATTTGGTAACAGCTGTGAAACTCACTGTCATGAACCCCAGGAAAGCCTCTGAGGACACTCATTCTGTGTTTACTTCCAAGCCTGTGATTCCTTAGCTAGTGAGGCTATGTGTTTGTGCCTGAAAAATGAAAGGAGACATTGGAAAGCTGTTCTGGTCCCATCCAGGAGGGTGGCCAAGGTCCCCTAGGAACAGCAGCACACAATTAAGTTGTGTGACACAATGCAGAATCTCTGGGGGGCTCATTAAAGGTGCCCAGGTTGTCACTCACTGAGCTGAGGTCTGGAAATAGATGAGATGAGGTGTTGTGAGCTGTAGATTCCTGGAGTCTCTCCCATGAGTGTTCCATGTCTGTCCCTCCAGGTTTCTGGGAAGAAACTTCGAACAACTGAGACCCAAGTGCTGGTGGTTACACCGCAGAAACACTTGCTTGCTGCCAGGCTGAAGCTCATCTCCGAGCTATGGGATGCAGGGATCAAGGTAAAGGAAGGACTTGGGTTTGGCAGTGTCACAGGTTGAGGGAGGGAGAGCCTGAAGGGAGCTGTAGCACACCAAGACCAACTCCATCAGTTGTGTGTTTCTCCACGATCTGGGCCTGTCTGAGATCACAGAGTCATTCAGGTTGGAAAAGACCTCCAAGATCATCAAGTCCAACCTTTAGATCTAGGCAGGCAGAGAGGAACGGCCCAGAGCAGTAAAGGCAACTGCAGGGTTCAGTATTGGTGCTTTACTGCAGTATTCATCAGAGCGAAGTTGGGTTAGTGATTTACCCTTCCCACTCCCTCTTAGGCAGAGATGCTGTACAAGAAGGATCCTAAATTGCTGAAGCAACTGCAATATTGTGAGGACACAGGGATCCCCCTTGCTGCCATTGTGGGAGAGCAGGAGCTGGCAGATGGAGTTGTCAAGCTGCGAGATGTCGCAACAAGAGAGGAGGTGAGAATGCCCTTTTACACCAGGTTTCAAAGTACTTGCAAACTCGAGGTATCGCTGAAAGGCTCTGGGTCTTCCCTTGTTGTTCCTTTGGGAAGCTGTAGCACAGGTCTGTTGGGTGCCTCCAGAAAACCAGTCACAAACTCAGTTAGTATCCTCACTTAGTCCTTAAAATTGTGATTTGCTCTAATGCTGCTACCTCCCACCTCTCTGTTTGCTTTGTAGGTCGATATCCCCAGAGAAAAGCTTGTTGATGAGATCAGGAGAAGGCTGGAGCCCTGAGGAGTTTTCTGGTCAGAGCTGCATGGCTGAACTGCTGTACAACTGGAACCCTCCTCCAGCACCCTTAGCCTTTCACTGCCAGCTGAGGTCTGGGTAACATCCCCTAGCCTAAGCCTCATTGCCTCAGCTAAGGCAGTGAGAACAGAGCAGTGAGAGGGTTTTAAAAGCTACGAACGGTGCAGTAACCAGGTTAACCTTCTGGTTAGCTGCTCTGAGGGATGGGTCAAGTTTGTGGGTTCCTAGTGCTGCAGTCCCTGGACCTGTACAACCGTTTCCATTACTGTACGTGGTGGTGGCACAGATGGATGTGGTGCAGCTCAAGCTGGATCAGGTGGAGCTCAGGACTGGGGAGGGGGAATCTGTGGTGTGTTGGGCACCCGCCAGCTGAGGACGTGGGGCGAGGGGGGCAGTGGAAGGGCACCCCCGCCCCTGTTGGGGGTGCGGGGCCAGTCCCAGCCCGCAGCCGGGCTGCGGGACCGCCCTGCGGGAGCACGTGTCCCATCACCGAGGCACACAGCGAACGGCTGGAGCAGCTGCGCGGGCTGGGGCGCGCGCGTGAAGAAACTCCGTATTTTTATTTATTAAAGAAAAACCTCAATAATAAACGCAAACCGCACCCTGCGCCTTTTATTTCCCCGCGGTGGCGTCACTGCGCGTGCGCGTCCGTTGTCTCGCGTGGGCGCGGGAATTGCGCGTGCGCAGCGCGGGCGCGGACCCGCCATGGCGGAGGAGGCGGCGGTGCGGGCCCAGGCGGAGACAGTGCGGAGGCTCAAGCAGGGCAACGGCGATCCTGGCGAGGTGCAGGGGCTCGGGGGTTCCTGGGAATGGGGTGCTAGGGGAGCCAGCAGTATGACTGGGAGAGTGGTGCTGGGAGGGGCGGGGAATGAGAACTGGGGCGCCGGAGGTGTTGGGATGGGGAAGAGGGGCTTGGGGGAACTGGGGACACCGGTGCTGGGCTGGGAGAGGGCTGCTGGGCTGGGGGTGAGATTGCGTGCTGTGGGGAACTGGGAGTACTGGTGTAGAGGTTACTGGGCTAGGGCTGGCGGCATTGGGAAGAGGTTTGTCGGGAAGCATGGGAGTGCACGGCTGGCAAGTGGAGGGGCTGAGGGTGTAGGGGAGACTCGTAGTGGGATCTGCTGATACTGGCGTTAGATTGAAGGGAAGGATACTTGGGAATGTTAGGACTGGGAGGAGGATGCTGGAAACTCCTAGTGCTGAGGTGCATGTAGCTGGACCTGGTGGTGCTGGGGGTAGGAATGGGGAGATATCTGTGGGAGGTAATGGAGGTCGTGGGAGTCAGGGAATGGTGGGGGTGTTTGCGTTGCTGAGATAGGGGTGCTTCTGTGGGGAGTGGGTAGTAGTGGAAAGGAGCTGGGAATGTCCTTCTGGTTGCTGAGAAACTCGGAATAGTGGATGTATTGAGGTTGTGGAGTCTGGCGCACTGGGAATGCTGAGGATGAAGGTACTGAGGAAGGTTGTGGGCTGGGCCTGGGGGGTGGTCTTATCCCCAGCTCCCTCCTTGTTCCATCCCCAGATTGCAAAGGAAGTGGCAAAGCTGCTGGAGATGAAGGCACAGCTGGGGGAAGATGAGGGGAAACATAAGTTTGTGCTCAAGACCCCAAAGGTAACTCCCCACAGCACATGCCTGTGCCTGTCTGTATGTGTGTCCTCCTCCCATGTGCATGTCCAGCACCCCCCACACATCTGTGAGCAAAATTCCAGCGTGGACACACCTGTCATTGTTCGCATTTCTGTTTCCCTTTCGCTTTTAGCAGCAAGAGGAAGAGGGATGAAGACATTCCCTGACATCATTCAACCCAGATACCTACCACCTTAGAGACTTCCTGGTGTTTCTGTGACATTCCAGCCACTGCTGGTGTTGTCAGGAAATTAAGTTCCCTTTTAATCAAGCTTTATTGTAGCTGCCCAGCATGAGAAGGCTCATATCTGCCCTTAGTCTGAGGGGCTGAGTAATCCCATTTACTGACCAGGTCTGCCCAGCTGCTGGCATTTCTGTGTTCTCTTGAGAAGGACCCTTCCTTCACAAAGAGTTTTCCAGTCTCCCAAGAATAGTGTCCATAATGCAGTTTCTGCTGAAATACTTTGTAACCTGAATGTTTCATTACTGGAGCTGCTTCCATGCTATGGCATGGAGACAGTTAGAAATATTGCTCACAAACAGAACAGGCTATGGTGATGCCACTGATGTAGGAAATCATAGAAACATGGAATGGTTTGGGTTGGAAGGACCTTAAAGGTTGTCTCATTCCACTCCCTGCCATAGGCAGGGTCACCTTTCACTAGACCACGTTTGCTCTAAGCCTCATCCAGCCTGGCCTTGGCCACTTCCAGGGATGAGGCAGCCACAGCTTCTCTGGGCAACCTCACAGGGAAGAATTTCTTCCCAATATCTTAATGTCTCAAAACTGACTCCTTTGTCCATTTCCTATATGATATGTTTTCTTAAATGTAGTTGTGGTGTGACTCCTGGAAAGTGGAAGGGTATTTCACTAAAAACAGAAGTGTAGAGAAGGGGGTTTTGCAGCTCTGTGAGTGCCAGAGAAACACAACTGAGTTTCCAGCCCATCTCAGGCTTGTCAATGGCAGTGCAAGGCCACCTGAGTAACCTATGGGTGGGGGTTGTTAGAAGTGCTTGGTCTCTGCTTCCTCCTGCCTAACTGCCAGGCCTTAGAAAGTGAAAGTTTGAGGTCTAGCTAATTAACAATGATTTATACTTTGCTGAGAGCATAAAGGTGGTCATTGAAATAATTCAGTAATCCTTAACACCAAAGAAATGCCAAGGGAGCATACCCCTCTGAATTGTAGACTAGACATTTCACAGGTGTTGCATTTTGAAAGATGATTTTTCTCTGTGTTTTGAAATTGCAGAGCTGCTGTTTTTTTCGCAGCTTTGGAGCATGTCTGTCCTCTGCTTCCGCCTTTGGGGTGGCCCATTGGGCAGGGATCTGGCTAATAGGTCTGAATCAGAGCTGTGGACAGGTCCTGGCTGCACTGTCAGGCTCAAAAGCACTGAACTCTGACTGTTGGATCTGTTTTAGCTCCTTTGTTTCCTGTATTGTGAAACTCTTGACTTAGGTTTTGCTCTGCAGACCATGGCAAGCTCTGTCTGAGCTGTGTCCTGATCTTTTCCAATGTTTTTAGTGCTGCTTTTTACCAGTATCTGGTGTCTGGTCCAGGTCTCTCTGGCTTTGTTAGCAGTATGGCAGCTTCTTTATATTATTTCTGGCATCCTTCTCACTTCATGCCTCTAACCCTGAGTGTCCTTTGCTCCTTTCCTTCCCTCGCCCCAGGGCACGCGGGACTATGGCCCCAAGCAAATGGCCATCCGTGAGAGGGTCTTCAATGCCATCATCTCGTGCTTCAAGCGCCATGGAGCAGAAGTCATCGACACACCGGTGTTCGAGCTGAAGGTGGGTGATGACAGCAGGTTGGCTGAGCTGGTGAGGATCCTGCAGTTGAAAGTGTTGAGGGTTGAGTTTTCTCCTTCCATTCCTAGGCATTCTCCCTTTCTCTCCTTGTTTTCTGTGTGCTCTAGGGCTGATCCCCTGTCACTGAAGATGCTGATTGTATGTTGTTTTGTTGTAGGAGACGCTGACAGGGAAATATGGTGAAGACTCGAAGCTTATCTATGATCTGAAAGATCAAGGAGGAGAGCTGCTGTCCTTGCGCTATGACCTGACAGTATCCTGCCACTGCTGGTGCTGAGGGGCCTTGTCTGTCTTCCTTTTGGGGCAGTGCTCTCCTGAGGGGGAGAGATGACCCCATACTGACAGGGAGAGCATGAGCAGGCAGCGTGGTTTAGTGGGTGCAGAACCCTTGCTCAGTTATTTACTGTGCTTTGCTTCTGTTCAGTAAAGGAATGCTTAGAATCATGGAATATCCTAATTGGAAGTAACCCCAAGAACCATTGAGTCCAACTCCTGACCCTGCACAGGACACTCCAACCATGAGCCTGAGGGCATTTTCCAAATGTTCCTTGAGCTCTGTCAGGCTTGGTGCCATGACCACTTCCTTGGGAAGCCTTTTCCCGTGCCCAGCCACCCTCTGGGGGAAGAACCTTTTCCTAATATCCAGCCTGACCCTCCCCCAGCACGGCTTCATGCCCCACTTGTGTGGAAGTAAGGAAGGTCTGTACTGAGTGTAGTCTCTCCCAGACAGGATTCCTAGACCAGGCTGCTGCAGTACACAGCCCACATGAGGCTGAGATCTAGCCTAAGTGCTGCTTGAAGAAGCCTGAAGGGATACTTAAAGGCAGCATGTGTGGAGATCTTGGGGAGCTGTGATAAGTCCAGCTGTCTCTTAGCAGTCGTTTGCACCATGGGTGATGGGTGGGAAGACAGTGAGGACCAAGCACTGCCTGGGACTGATAACTCAGGAGGGTGACCCCTTCTTGTTCCCATCCTTAACTCTCTGTCTCAGGTGCCATTTGCTCGCTATCTGGCGATGAACAAGATCACCAACATCAAACGCTACCACATTGCCAAGGTGTACAGGAGGGACAACCCAGCCATGACCAGGGGCCGCTACCGCGAGTTCTACCAGTGTGTGAGTTTGGCTGTGGACAAGGACACTGTGGAATCAGGCTGTGGGCTGGGCAGCACCTGTGGACATGTAGCACTGTCAAAATACAGGATTGAATGCTCTGTTACCTTTCCCTGTGGCTGTGGAATACTCTGAAGGATCCACTAATTTTCTCCTTGTTGTGTCCTTATGAGTATGAAAAACAGCTGGAGAGTAGGTGTGACAGCTGTGACACAGTGCTGGCATGGTGTGGAACTTTGTCATAGAGCCCCCAGGTATCACCTCTTTTGCACTGTATGGGAGGACAGCTCCTTGCTCCATCCCACAGTGCTTGCCACATCGGTGGAGGAGAAGAATTTCCTTCTGATCCCAAATCTGGCAATAGTTCAGTTCTGGGTGTGTTAGCAGGACACACAAACCAGGCAAGGCTGTATGCCACTTCCATTCCATGTTTGGTCAATTTTAACTTCAAAGGAAGGAAAAACCCAGAGGCCAAATTACGGAACAGGTAACAAAGCAATTTTCTTTGTGGCTTTCTCGTGGTAGCCCCAAGGAACAGCTTTGCTCTGCTGTACTGACACAGTCCTCAGTGGCTCATATTGCAAACAATTTTTTTGTTTGAGAATATTCCTACTTCATTATACAACCCCAGGGAATACCTTCCAGCTTTGGCTTGGTGATTCCCATTTCCAGATGATTTTGAGTTGTTGCCTTCTGTCTCATCTCCTACTCCAAGATCTCACTCCTAGGATAGCTAGAAATGGTCTTCTAATATCCAGCCTAAACTTATTTGTATCTGATTGTTTCCTTCCTCTCCTTTAAAGAGTTCAGCTCTTAAAACAGTAGCTGTCATTCCTTGATATGTAGTCTTCCCCTTTCCCAGGTAAACATTTAGGAAATGTTTAGAGAAATCTTCCCCTCCTTAGGTCACGTAAATCAAGCTCTGTTACCTGTGGTACCTTCTCTGCTTGGAGATGTTTTCATTCTTTTCTCAGCCTAGGAGCTTTTCCTGCATTTTTTGTTCAATATAATTCAGCAGCCCCTGTTTTTTTTCAGTGAGATTTCATCTGTCCCATTTACAGCAGTATTGGCACTTTCCTGACTTCCTATACACTTCCTGTACTTCCTCACCCAACTTTCCCAGGGATTGCATCAGCCCTTTTTGCACTCAGCTGATCAGGAATTAACTATGTGATTCCATCTCTTCCTTCCTCCAGTGCCCCAGTTTATTTTGAGAACTTGGTGAAGCCCTGTTGAAATATATCCCCAAAATGAAAATTATTCTTGTACCCAAAATCTCACTGAAGACTTTGCATTTGGGGATTCCTAAACAGGAGTTGAAGAAGGGCTCTCTTGTAGCTTCTGTGTGTTATTTCTCTCTGAACACTGATGTTGTTTCCAATCATGGGATACCAGCCTATTAAAGCATCTTGATTTTTGGCTTTGGTTCTTTTATGTGCTACTTCTTCCAGTAATCTTGATCTTCCCCTGTGGGGACCACTCCGGCTTCCTGATTCCTTCTTCTGTGTTAGCAGTTGAAACTTTGGTTTTGCTTCTCTTGTTTTCCCTAATCATTAACTTGATTGGCATGTGTATTAAAAAAAGCATCCTAAGAATCAAGGCAAAATATTTGGCATTTAGGTCATAGCAAATGAGAAGAAGTTTTTTCCCCCTCTTTCTTGATCCTTTGTTCTATTTATTTACTGCTGCTCCTCCTCCTTTCAGTTGCTTTTTGAGGATCTCTGTTTCAGTGTCACACAGCAACTGGTGGGTCAGGGGAGCAGGTAATAGTGTACAGACTCTTCGAAATGCAGTGGACATGAGAGCACTGCTGCCTTCCATGGCAGACGTCCTAACCCACATCCTGTCCCTTCTGGATCCAATCTGTAAGGGACAGTGCTCCCTCACATCCCAAATCTGTTGGGTTTTGTACACAAACTGCTGTTACCAGCAGTTGAAGCTATTTTGCTGCAGCCATGCTGTGGTGCTGAATTGCTCACTGCCTTTTCCTCTGTCCCCAGGACTTTGACATCGCTGGGCAGTTTGACCCAATGATTCCTGATGCCGAGTGCCTGAAGATCGTACACGAGATCCTGAGTGACCTGCAGCTTGGGGACTTTGTCATCAAGGTGAGACTGGGCGGATTCTCTGTGCACAGTGGGAAGCAGTGGTCATTGTTCCTGTGGTTTTACACAATAGCACCTGTTCCCACTCTAAGTCCTCATCCAGAAGATGGTCCCTCCTCTCTGCCTCCTTGTGCTAAAGGTTGGACTTCCACTTGGACTTGCCTTGAGTTGAGAATGCTGGGAGTTTTTCTGAGGCTGCTGTTGGCAGTGTTCTCTCCAGAGCTAACCACAGTCCCTTGCAAAATTCCAGCTGCCAACTAGAATAATAGAATGATCTGGGTTGGAAGGGACCTTAAATATAGTCCAGTTCCTTTACCCTGCCATGGGCAGGGACACCTTCCACTAGACCAAGCCCTGTCCAGCCTGACCTCGAACACTTGCAGGAATGGTGCAGTCACAGCTTCTCAGGACAATCTGTGCCAGGGCATCACCACCCCTATAACAAAGAATTTCTTCGTAATATCCGTCAAAGCAGGTGACTGTCATATTCACTGCCTACAGTAAAACATGCTCTGGTCCAGGATTCCTGCCCTTATCCCAGCTCCTGATGTCTGCTTAGCAGGGGCGTCTGCTCAGTGTGTGTGGTGTTGCCTGCAGACTCCTGCCTTTCCACCAAGTACTTTCTGGCACTGAAGCATTTTCTAGAACAAGAGTTGTGTCCTGCTGGAGGCTGAGCTTGCTATTTGCTTCCAGACACCTCTGTTCCCTTGGGATGGCAAGCAAATGGTGCTCAATGTGTAGGTAAGGCAGGATGGGAAGGGTGCACAGGAGCAGGAAAGCAGTGGGTAGGAGTGCTGGATGCACAGGAGGGTGGTGGGATCTATGAGGGACCCAGAGCTGGGCCATTGCTGGGCACTGCAGGGAGGCAAACCCTGCAGGCTGGATGTTGTGTTCCTGTTGCAGCCCCATGGGGTGGGGGCCAGGTCTGGGATGAGATGAACGAACTGGGTGTTTGGGCTGTGGTGAAGGTGATGCCTTTGAGGATGAAGACACTCATGCAGTGGGGAGCAACAGAATAACCTGTCTGTGATGATTCTTGTCTCCCACAAGGCACTTTCTGGTTCATGTTGATGCTGGAGCATTCCAAATTCCTGTGCAGTTTCTTTGCTTCTAACTGTTGATGTTCTCACTACACATGGAAATGTTGAATCCAGCTGAGCCTTTGTCCTCAATTATGTACTCTTACAGAGCATAATAAAACTACAGAATTCAGTATACTATCATAAAAGAATAAAGTGAGGCTTTAACATAGTCAGATGTCCCTTTGCTCTTACGCTGGGAGTGCACGGTAATGCCCTGAATTCATCTCCTTTGCTGTGGTCTGTTTCCTGAGCTGTTTTTGCATGTTCCCGTGAGAGGACTCATAGGCCCTGATGGGTTTTTTTCTCTGTTGAGTGAGGTGTCTGTGGCTCTAGATGGAAATGTGATGGCTCTGCCCAGGCTTGGTAGATGTCAGTTGTGCTGCTTGGTCTGCTCTGGGAAGCTCCCCAAGAATGGGAAGGAGAAATTGCAAATAGCAAAAAAACCTCTTGACGTACATCTCCTTTTTCCTCTCCCATGCTTAAAACTACAGGGGAAAGAAACAGGACACTGCTGAAGCATCTGTTTGAGTTCATAATTCCTGATGGACTGCTCCCTTTTCCCCAGGTCAATGACCGGCGCATCCTTGATGGGATGTTTGCAGTTTGTGGGGTCCCAGACAGCAAATTCCGAACCATCTGCTCCAGCGTTGACAAACTGGATAAGGTATGGGCTGGAGCCCCAGGCTGCAACTGCTGCTACTGGAGGCTCAGTGAATGAACTATGGTCCATGAGAATTGGCTGGAAAATGCTGATAAGCACTGAGTTGTTGTTCCCACCTTTGCCTGGAGGGGATATGGATCATTGTTTTTTTCTCCAGTGTCCCATGAGGTCCTGATGAAAGGAAAGGTGGGAGGGGAAAAGAGCTCTTCACATGGGAGGTTCAACACCGAAAACTTTCACCTGCTTAAGATGTTGCTGCTTATGAACCAGGCTTATGAAAACCTGCACCAAATGATTGTAGGGCATTAAAAAGCGTTTTTGAATGCATCAGGTTTAGTCAGGTGGTGTGAGGAATTATAATTGTGTCTTGGAATTACAGAACAGCCCAGATTGGAAGGGATCTTGAGAAATCATCCAGTCAAACCTTGCTTAAATTTCAGACTTAAGATACAGGAGGGGAGTGCAACATAAGCATAAAGTCTTTTTGAGAGTAGAGGAGTAGAGCAGTTCAATTATAAATGACAGCCTGTAGTAGTCTGTAAGACACTTCTTCAGGTGACAGGGGAGAGCAAAATGGAAATCCACAGGTGAGGAGGCTGACAGTCGTCATTTTGTCCAGGACCCTGTTGATAAATGCTGTCCTGCAAGGTGGTGCTGTTCTTGTTTGATGACGTGATGTTCAGTGTCCCTGCTGAGGACATGGAGCCTGCAGCCTGTGCATGTTGCTGGCCAGGCAGTTCCAGCATGATCCAGCTGCCACTGGACAGTGTGTGCCTCTGGCTGTGTGTGGGACCCTCAGGAGATGGACACAGCAATGAGAAGTGAGGTGGATTGAATGAGGTTTCTATATTTTCCTTGGAAATACAGAAGAGGGTTGGAAGTGAGGAGTAAGAGATCCCTGGTCACTTCATCCATGCTGTGCTGACTTGGGCTGGTAGCACAGGTGCTTTTATCAATTGTGCTGTGTGTACCATTGCCATTTGTGTGGCTTACCTGGGTTTGGTGTGACACACAACAGCCCCTTCAGTGTGCAGCTGCCCCTTTAACACGAGGCAGGAAGTCTCAGGTTTTGGGCTCAGCAAGCTGCCTGAAGAGCACTGGCTGTTGTGAAGGTCTCCAAGGGATTCAGGCCATTTTGTGGCCTTTTGGGAGGAGGGAAAGGTGCCAGAATAGGGACAACTTTTTATTTGCAGCTCATTGTCTTGGCTGTAGGCCTTAGTCAGATAAAGATGCTGGAGATCAGTTTCTAAGTGTATATACAGTCCTCCTTTAGTAGCTAAGGAAAATAAATCCTAAAATGAAGTGCAATCTAAAGCTTCACATTTCTTGGTTTGGGATCTGAAGTAGGGTTTGGAGGTCAATCTCTGCATGTTCAGATTCATGTGGAGGACACGATGCGCTGATTGCTTCAAAGAGCGCACCTAACCTTCGTGTTGAACCCTGTTAAACACAGCAGCTTATGTCTCATCTCATGTGGTCATGGTGCTTTGTTGAAGGGTGAACTGCCTTTTCCTGTGGAGACCTCATTGGATAGTCAAATGAAGTCAACTTGAGGAAGTCTCACAGGCCTGTTAGCAGAGATCCATTGCACAGGCATGACCAAAGTGTGGAGTTTGGGGCTGTGTGTGGGTGGAAAAGCAATAGTAAGGAAGCATTTGGCTTCTTTGTAATTGGATCATTTCCTTGTGATTTATCTCAGTGCAGCTGGGTGTGATCAAGAGTCTGGTTCTCTTTGACCCCTTGGTCAGTAGGAAGATGGCAGCATGGTATGCTTACATTGGGTTTTTTCCATTACCCAAGCAACACCTCACACCTTTCCAGGTGATTCCATGACAAGCAACACTTTCCTGACTGGTTATGACTAAGTACCTAACCAGGGAAACCACAGCAGCAAGATGGCTCTCAGACTTGGTGGATATACAATGCTGATGTTCAGTTCTGGCCAGAAATCAAACTGAAAGTATTTTGATAGGGTTGGGATAAAAACAGGCTGTGCAGAGGTACAAGAAATGGAGTTATGCAGACATGACTGTGCTCTGAGAGTTGCTACTTCTCTCATGCACCTTCTAGCCATGATGACTGGATTCTGCCATGCAGAGGAGAGCCTTTGTCCCTGGTGCAGTGGCTGATGTCCTCGTCTCCCCTCATAGGTGCCATGGGAAGAAGTGAGGAGTGAGATGGTGGGAGAGAAGGGGCTCTCTCCTGAGGCTGCAGATCACATCGGGGAGTATGTCCAGCTCCATGGTGAGCACCATGGGGTCATGCCCTTGGCCTTGTTCTGGGCTGGGGACAGAGGGTGCAGGGCACACACGCAGCTGGCCAGGGCTGCTGTGGTGGGAGCTGCTGCCCTGGCATACCTGAGGCATGGCTGGTTCCTGCAGGTGGGCTGGACCTGATTGAGCGTCTTCTCCAGGACCCAAAGCTGTCCCAGAACAAGCTGGCCAAGGAAGGGCTGGGGGACATGAAGCTGCTGTTTGAGTACCTGACCTTGTTTGACATCACAGATAAGGTGAGGAGGTGTGGGGGCAGGAGGGGATGCTGCTTTCCTGGGCCCTGAGCACCCGGTGACAGGGCCACCCTTGTGCCCTGCAGATCTCCTTTGACCTGAGCCTGGCACGGGGCCTGGACTATTACACGGGGGTGATCTTTGAGGCTGTGCTGCTGCATCAGGGGAACGAGCACGTGGAGGAGCCAGTCAGCGTTGGGAGCGTGGCTGGAGGTGGCCGCTATGATGGTCTGGTGGGGATGTTTGATCCCAAGGGCCGGAAGGTGCCGTGTGTGGGGGTCAGCATTGGGATTGAGCGGATCTTCTCCATCCTGGAACAGAGACTGGAGGTAGGTTCCTTTGATGCTCAGCTAAGCATGGTTAATCCCTCATTTCAGCAGGTGAAATGAGTGTTCCTTGTCCCAGCCTTTGGAGAAGCCAGCCAGGCCTCTGCTGTGCTCTGCACCAGGAGTCAGAACCAGAATATAACCTCCAATTCTCCCTGGCCTGGCAGATGATATCTGGGGCTCCCACTGAAGACAAAACCCTTCTTCCCACAGCCCTCAGACATGGCTTTCTGGATGTCAAGTGACCCTGGAGGGGGCACTTGAATCCCTAGTAGTATCAGGTACCCAGGACAGGTACTTTAATGTTCCCCACTGCATTAGGCATCCATTTGAGCCCACATCCTCTTTGGCAAGGCAGCACTGTTCTGCAGGGAGGCAGCAGCCTCACACATCTATTTGTCCTGCTTATGGCACTCCAGAGATCAGACAGGGAGTACATATTCCAGGGCAGGAAGTGCAGTGCCTCTAGGGGTTTCCCAGATACTTTTTCCTTTTCCCCTTCCTCAAAGTTGTACTGTTCTCCATCCCTATCACTAGGTGTTAAGTAGGTCTTTGTAAGCTCCCAAAATGTGGCCACATGTTCCCCTCACCCAGAAGTCTGGAGTTGGTTCTCTCTTGGCAGTCAGACACAATTGGAATTTCTAAATACAAACTGAATTCCTCCCCCGCCACCTCCAGTCCTGGCCAGGTTTGTTCCTTTGCAGGTGACCTTTTAAAGGCTTCTCCCTTCTGGAAGGCAGTGGGAAAATGCCACTTGGAGTATCCAGCATCTGCCACAGGGGCTGGTGGAGCATCTCAGCTTGTTGCTGTTTAACCCATAGGTAGCAACTCAGCTGTAGAGAGGGCAGCTGTCTGTGTCCACCTTATCCTGGGTGTGCTGCTCCTGAGCTGCTTGGAGCAGATATTTAGGAGGCTCTTGGGTGTGGAGAAACAGGAGGGAGGCTGTGCTAAGCACCCATCATGGAACAACTGCAGGAAATGAGATTCTGGTCTAGGATGGGGTCTGTGGGACCTCCCTGGCTCTGAGTTTATGCGGTTGATCCTTCTGAGCCCAGTCCTCTTCACTGCTAGATTGATGGAGCTGAGTGGTGACCCTTCTTGCTCATAGAATGTCAGGTATCTTGGTATGTCTGTGGCATCTTTTGAGTCTTGTCCCTTCTCTAGGCCTCTGAGGAAAAGATCAGGACAACGGAGACACAGGTGCTGGTGGCCTCTGCCCAAAAGAAGCTCCTTGAAGAGCGACTGAAGCTCATCTCCGAACTATGGGATGCTGGAATCAAGGTATGACTGGGTGGTGGTGAAGTCAAGAGCTGCCTGGTTCACTTTCTGTGCCAGGAATGGCCCAGATCTGGCTTTGCTTTTGGAAGAAGTTACAGGGAGCGGGTGGGGAGCAGACTGCCTTCCTGAATGGAGCCTTCCTCTTCCCAGTGTCCCAAATTGTGGGCTCTCCAGGAAGGGCTGGGCAGCAGGACTTGGTTAGCCCTGTGCCTTATCTCAGGACAGATTCCCAAAGCAGGCAGCAGGGCCCTGGTCCCTCCCTGCTGTGAACGGACTGCCTCAATGAGGAGAAATGCCTGGGTGCTCTGCTAGGCTCCTGGCCCTGTAGGGACAGCCCAGGTGACATGGACTAGGGTTAATGGCATGGTGATTACCAGGATAAGCAGTGTCTTGTGAGTACCTTTGAGCTGTGTTGCCATGTTACTCATTGGCATGATCTTAGAATCATGTAGGTTGGAAAGAGCCCGTGATACCCTTGAGTCCAAGCATTCACCCAGTTCTGCTGAGACTGCCACTAAACCATGTCCCCAAGTGTCACATCCACGTGTCTGTAACATCCCTCCAGGGATGGGAGTTCTACCACTGCCTTGGGCAGCCTGTGCCAATGTCTGAATCTCCTCTGGCTCAACTTGAGGCCGTTTGCTGTTGTCCTGTCATTTGTTGCTTGGGCAAAGAGCCTGACTGTGCCCCCCCAGCTCCACCCTCCTGTCAGGGAGTTGTGGAGAGTGAGAAGGTTCCCCCTGAGCCTCCTTTTCTCCAGGCTGAGTCCTCCCAGTTTCCCCAGCTGCTCCTCTTCAGGCTCGTGCTCCAGACCTTTCTCCAGCTCCATTCCCCTCTCTGGGCATGCTCCAGCCCCTCAGTGTCTTTCTTGCCATGAGCGGCCCCAGAACTGGACATGGGATTTGAGGTGTGGCCTCACCAGTGCCCAGCACAGAGGGACTGTCACTGCCCTGGTCCTGATGAACACTCTGAAGCTGGTACAGGCCAGGTGCCTTCTTGCCCACTTGGATACACCTGAACTTTGTATTCATTCACTGTCAACCAGCCCTCCCAGGTCCTTTTCCATGAGGCACTTTCCAGCCACTCTGCCCCCAGCCTGGAGCATTTCACGGTGTTTTGTGGCCCATGTACAGCACCCAGCACTTGGCCTTGTTGAATGTGGTACCTAGCTTACTCCATGAGTCCATCCTCTTCCCCCCACACAACCTCACACTCCCCAGACTGGCCCAGCAGTGCCTGGTTGAAGGGCTCCAGTGAAACATGCCAGTTTATGATGGTGGTGTGCTCTGGCTTTCTCCCAGGCAGAGATGCTGTACAAGAAGAACCCCAAGCTGCTGAATCAGCTGCAGTACTGTGAGGAGACAGGCATTCCTCTTGTCGCCATTGTGGGTGAGCAGGAGCTCAAAGATGGAGTCATCAGGCTGCGGATCGTGGCAACCAGGGAGGAGGTATGGCCTGTGGCAGCTTGCCGTGGTGGGATTGGCTATGTGACCCTTCAGCCCAGCCTTCCAGACCCAGTGGTCTTTCCAGCAACTTCTGTAACACCCCGTATTCCAGTTCCTTGCCCCACGCAGCTTCCTGGAGGTGTTGAAATAGTGTTGTCTCTAGCTCTGGAGAGTTTCTCATCACATGGCCTCCTTGAACTCCTCAATTCAGGAGCCTGGAGCATGGAGGGGTGATTCAATGGCCTGCATGCCTGTTCATGCTTTCAGTCCGTGACATGGGACCATTGATGGAAGTCCTGGAGGTGCCCTCTTGGAATGAGTGAGACTGGACAGAACATGGTTAGCCCTGAACTGCAAGGCTGCTCTGTGCCTATTATCTCAGGACAGATTCCCAAAACAGGCAGCACTGGAATCAGCGCATAGGTCACTGGCTAGATCACTGCGTAGATCACCTAGATCAGTGGCTTTGGAACCAATAGGAAACCAAGGGGAAGAGCATCATTCTCACAATCATTGTGCAGGACAGGGCTTATTTGGGTTGCTGCCAGGTGCCTGCTCTTACAGGTTCAACTCTGGCTGCTGCAGCCCACTTGATCCCTCTAGAGGGACTGATGATGCCTCGGTGTGACCCCCTAAGATGCAGGGCCATGAGTGTGGTGACATGTCAAGCTGCTGCAGGTCTGTTGAAGCAACTTTTTGCTCCCCCCGTGTAGGTCAACATTCGCAGGGAGAGCCTGGTGGAGGAAATCAGGATACGAACGAGTCAGTGTTAAACCCCTTCGGACACATCTACTCCTTTGTTGGATTCTGGCTGACAGATTTCCTTCTGTAAATGCCTTCACCAAGCTGTGCAGCAGTGGGTGGAGTGTTGGGGTGACTGGGAAAGCTGTATTTATTCTTGTCTTATGCCCTCCCTTCCCTGGCGGGAGCAAAGAGGCTGCACTGACTCCTGCACCATGCCCTGGCCCTTGAGAATGTTGCTGGAAAGCTATTGTGGAAGGGGCTCTGGCAGATGCTGGCCACATGTCTGCTGCAGTGACCCATAGAGCTCCATGCTGGCAGTGGATCCTGGGGGTTTGGCTGCAGCTTCTTGTTCCCGTCACTTTGAATAACCATCCCAGCCCATCTTTCTGCTCTGGCTGCAGGGGAGTGACCTTATCCCCAGCAAAATAGAATGGCACTGCTCCCAGAAATATAATAAATCTGTCTGTCCCCTGCTGTGACTCCTGTCTCTGCTTCCTGCTCGGGGCAGGGATTTGCTCACCTGTCTCGTAAAGCCAGAGCTGTTTTTTAAAGGTCATTTTAGATGTTTCTGCAGCTGTAATGTTTCCTCCTCCCTCTGCATACCCCTGGTGCTGGCAAGCCCTGTGCCAGGTGTGGAGCCAAGCCCCCACAGCTGGAGGGATCTCCATGAGTGACTGCCCAGTCACGGGTGGGATAGGCCCCCCACACTCCTGTGGGGATGTTGGGGTGCCCCCCAGCCCCCTTTGCGCCACACATTTTGCCTGATGTTCCCAAACCCGGTCAGTTTTTAAACCTGCAGCTCTCTCAAGTAGGAGTTAGACATGAAGAGGGAAACAAAGCATCTTTTATGTGCATAAAAGGGCAAGACAAGACCCGGGTGGGGTAGGAAAAGCAAGGCAAGAAAGGG
>VZTX01021374.1:0-28723 GCA_013400915.1 Pardalotus punctatus | reverse complement strand
GTGCAGCGAGAGGAGGCTGTTTCTTTGTGAGTCAAAGATGTTCCTGGAAGAAGGATTTGTAGTAAGTGGCTCATGGGGCGGAGGGGGGGGGGGTTGTTAATGAAAAGTTTATTGATCCGTTTTGCCAGTTTTTGTTTCATTTACCTTTGTCTTTCAAAGACCAAACCCTTCCCGATCATTTCTTAAGCATCGTGGTTCTTTTTCTTCTTCTTCTTCTTTTTTTTTTTTTTAAAGGGGAATAGGAAGTTTAGAAAATAAATAAATAAGCCTCAACTGACTTCTTAAGCAACAAAAGAGGTTGCCAGGCGAGGACAATAAAATTCTAGAATATCCAGAGATTGGATTTCATTCCTGTTCCGTGATACCCCCTGGACTTTCTGTTTTGGGGTGTGAGGCTTTTTTTGTTTATTTGTTTGTCTCCCACACAGAAAACCTGCACCCAAAGTAAGGTCTGTATGTTCTTTAATGAGCCATCCCATAAAATGTGCTCTGTGACTCCCAGTAAGTATTTGAAGTGTAATAGTTTTGAAGTGGTGGGGAACAAAAATCTTTCTGTTAGGTTATTGATCTGCTGATGAAAGGCGTTTGAATGTGAAAAGGGTTTAGTTTAGGGGGGTTGTGTGTTTAAAGGTTTTTTTTAAGGCAACTTTTTTTTTTTTTTTTCATTTTTGAAATGACCTTGAGAGCTTTAAAACTACATCAGTTTCTACCAGTGGGTTTGAGGGGGAGGCAGGAGCAGAAGAATCTAGTGAAAATCGAAAATAGAAATAGGAACTGAAGCAGAGCTGCAGTGAAATATTTTCTTATAGAAGTATGTGAAAAGGGAAGTTTTTGTAAGAATGTGTGAAAAAGAAGAGAGGGAAATAACGCAGTTTCAGCTGCAAAGGGAGGGAGAGAACGGAGCATATCATTCTTCACATTTTATTAGGCCGTGAAATGCGGGAGTGATATGATCTGGAAGACACAGAAATAAAACGCCTAACTACAAGTTGAATAGCAGGCATTGACTTGCTGACCAATGCTTACACGCTTGGTGGGGGCTGGTTCTGTGGCTGCAAAGGTAGCAGAGCACAGGGCTGTGACAATGGCTTGCAAATGCTTTAACGCCATGTTTTATTGCTCTTAGGAGCTCTTATTAACTAGAGGTTTGGGAATACGACTAAGACTTTAATTTGGGATGTCCACACGGAGCTTTCAGCCTTTCCTGGGATAATAGAAAAGGACAGTTGCAAATAAGTAGGATAAACTGCATTCTTTGGCAGAGGGGGAGGGAAGAGGGAGAGGGTGGAGGAGGTTTTTTTTTTTTCTTCCCCTTTACTAGTTCTGTAACTGAGTCAATATTTTAAGATCTGTAGCAGGAATGTGGCTTTGTGATCACTGATCTTTCTGCAACGTGTTTTTTTAATGAGCAATCTCATCATGCTGAGCAAAATACTTGGATTTTCGATCTCGCAGCTCTTTCCTGAAATCAGTATCTGAGTTTTCAAGTTTTGCCTTTAAGTTTTTGAGGGTGATGAATATGAAAAACAAATAACTTTAGAACCACGGTTATTACAGTGATTATTGATTGGCTTGGCCTCCAGCCAAGCAACTCTTCTGCATGCACCAGAGTTGCTGATTTAAATTCTGTGGATTCTTTTTCATATGCTAGCCTTTTTTTTTTAATCTTTAAACAGCATATATGGCAATTCAGGAACAGTAGATCAGTTTTTAGTTAAGGTTGTTCAATTATGTCTTCATCCCTTTGGAGTTGGTTGAATGACTTGACATGAGATTAAGCACAACAAAAGAAAAGGCAGGGGAACAACAGCTGCCTTCCAGTACCAGAGCTCCAGATTCTGAGCACTTCAGCATTTTACCTTTTACTGTGACGTGGTGTCAGGTTTAAATGTGAATATTTCTGTTCGCATTTGCAAGAAGCTCAGCCTTGCTGATTACACATCAGCCACTCAAAGCCTGGATGGTCGTGGTTTGGGGGTTGTTTGTCTCGTGCATTTTGAAGAAAATGATCTGAGGATCTGATACTGAGGAGTGAATTGATCTCATTAACTTTTAAGACAAAAGTAGCAAACAGTCCCCACTAGTTTGTACTTGTTTAGTTACTGTGTGGTAAGAACTTTAAGGTGTGTCCTTACTGGCAACTGACGATTCTTGCTGCGAAGCCTTGTTTATTTTAGGTAGATGTT
Organism: Pardalotus punctatus; assembly: GCA_013400915.1. NCBI lineage: Eukaryota > Metazoa > Chordata > Aves > Passeriformes > Pardalotidae > Pardalotus > Pardalotus punctatus. The sequence continues at coordinate 26,537 of VZTX01021374.1, read as the reverse complement.
TTATACAGAATTTCCAGTGGGACAAATTACTCCACTGGCTGCACTTACTCTTTCTGAAGACTGACTGTGAACATAAGAGAACAATTTTGCCATGCTGCAATCAGGATATATTTAAAAATTGAAGCCATTAAGTTTTGCTGTGTATTTTAAGGCTTTTCCTACTTCCTTTGTTTAAACATTCTCAAACAGTGCATATCATAGATGAGTTTAAAACATTCATATGGCACTGTTGGGGCCGAATTTAAAATTAAAATGAATACTGACGTCCTTGTTGATCAAAGTAGAAAAAGCATTTCTTTAAATAAGTGGATGTTTTCTGGTTTTGAGTGTGGTAAGGAGGCTATATTGGTATCTTGTAAACAAAGTTTCATATTAAGTAGTCTTCAGAGAATGGCTTCCAGGCTTTGCATTAGAGGATTTCTTTCTTTTCCTCTTTAAGTAAATAATGTTTTTTGGTTTTGCTTTGTTTGGGTGAGGGGTGGGGAGAGCAAGTTTTAGGGTAGGGGCTAGAAAGAGAGGAAGATAATAAACTTTAGCACCTTTTTATCAGACTGTCTTACACAAAAGGCTGCTTGATTCTGGTTTCCCCTTTCATTAGATCACACTCCAAAAATTCCTCTTTGAGCACTTAGTTCTGACCTTCCGAAATATCTTTCTTACCACTCTTATTTTCATTTAGAGCTATGCTGATAGATTAATACCATCTTTTATACAAAGTGCTAAGTTATTATTGTGATCAGGGGAAAATTATTTTAAAAGGGAACTGTGGGTTTCACTTAGACTTTCAAAACAGTGATTACAGTAAACTTTTAGTTACAAAAAATCTGAGAGTTTGCAATTAAGAAGCTCTGGGGAAACGTGAAGTAAATTTTGACTTCCCTTTGTTCTTTGGGACTTTTTGTTGTCCCAGCTCTTTCTAACCTGAACCTTGATTTGGAATGCATTGTCCTAGGAAAAGATTCCATCCAGTGTATATGTAAATACACTCCCTCTTTCCTGTGTTATGAAATGCTGGCATATGGAAAGAGCAGCCCCCCCTTCCCCAAGGTAAAATGGGCTGAGCTTTCTTTTCTTTGCAAGAAGCTGAAAGAAGAGTTTGACCTTTGAACTCACCCTCACACTTCCACGCTGCTTTCAGGATGATTAAATAACCAAGGATATTTGCCCGTGTCTTATGCTTATTTATCTCACTTCAGATGTTGTAATACTTAACTGTTGAGGTTATTGTCTTGAAATCTCGCAGCCTTTGGGCTGCAGCAGGGCTGCCATGTGCCAGCTCTGCTCTTTGCAGCCCCCCCAGAGATTTCCCCCATCCCATAACTGCGTTATTTGCAAACTGCTTTTTTTCACTTTGAACGCGCTTTGGGGTATTTTGGATGACCCCCCTCCCCCCCCCAGCTCCTTTTTTAAGGTGACTTTAGGAACAAAAAAGTTTTTCTTCCTAGTGCATGAATGCGCTGAGGGGATTCTGCTGACTACTGTATGCGTGCTTTGAGAGAGATGTGACTCATACCACAAGAGATTTGCAACTGAATACAAAAGTAAGGAAAAGGATATGACCAAGCTATGTAAGATTCTCAACACATGTTGTATTTTAGGATGAAAAAAGCTTTTTTCGGTCTAAACTTACCTGGGTTTTTATGTGCTTCCAAACAGAAAGCTGCTCTCTCAAAACAATTTGCTTTTAGGAATCAACTTTTTTTTTTTTTTTTTTTTCTCTCCCCAGTGAAATTGCCAAATAATCCCCTTTTGTTGCTGATGAAGGTTGTTTATGCCAAACGTGGGTGTATGTCAATGGGAAAAATATATTAGAACTTCTACTGTTATAATCATATGACTTTGGTCAGAGCATAGTTTATAGCTTATCATAAATCTAGCACTCTTGATTCTTCCTCCTTATTTTTTTTTTTAAGTGGTGTGATAAGAGCAGAGTTTGCAGTTTCAAAGCAGAACAGCATACATGCTGGGAAAAACAAGTTTGAAATTAAACATATAGGTGACATACGTGTTTGTTTGGAAACACAATGAGATGGAATTGGTTAACAGGCTGCGTTGAGGATTTCAAAAGAAAAGAAAGTACAAGAGGAAATGTGGTTAGAATATGCAGGGAGATCTATATAGATCAGGGTGACTTCAAGATTGGAGCAGAAAACCATCCAAGCAGAAGTGAATAATTGACTGGATGGTGCTTTTCTATGTGCTGCAGATTTTATGTAACTAAAAGTATCAAAGTCTGAGTTTGTTTATGCGCAATAGGTACACTTGCATTTCTCACTGTAATAAAGGCAGTGCAGTTTGCCTCTGTTTGAGCTGCAGAAGGGAAATTGAGGCCCTTGTATTGTGCTTACACTTTATTGTGAGAGTTGAGAGCTGTTTGGGTGAAATCCTGGGTGTTCTCTCAGCTCTTATGGTGCGCAGGAAGAAGCAAATTATATGTACACCAAGGACTGATGTGCAGTACAGTGTGAGGAAAATGGATGTAAAGGTGGCCTGGAGAAGCCTCAGTGGTTTTTTTACCTTTTCTATTTGTTTCTAACCTTTTTCCTCATGCTGGTAAAACTGGGATGTGAAATTGCCTGTGTCATAGCTCAGTTTCTTGCAGATGCAGCTAGGCCAGCTTGGCTCTGTGCAGCCCAGGGTGTTGGATACATCATCACACACATCCCTGCAGCCTGCTGGTGTGGGATAATGGAAGGCTGGGCAGTGACCTCCTTATCATCAGTCTCGGGGGGTCTCGGGGAGATCTCCCCCCTGCGTGGGAGAAAGGAGGCAGCTGCCTGAAGTGTCTTTTATATTTTAGTAAAATTTTAGTAAACTATATTTTAGTATGGGGGTGGCTGGACTCCCAGTAAATGACTTTTCCCTGGACTGTGAATCTTTTCCCATCTTTCAAGAAGCTGATTGTGGGTGTGTTTGAGAGTGACAGCTTCCGAGTGCTCTGCAGAGGACAGGCAGCAGATATTGCTTTTTCCTTCGAGGTGCAGCAGTTTGAGCTGTGTGGGATAAGAGCTGGATTCTGAGTTTGAAACCAGGTGAGAGCACCAGGGCACATTAATGGTCTTAACAAAGGGAACTCTTTGGAAGTGACCACTTCTCTCAAATTCAGGAATAGTAAAATAATCTCTTTTCCTGTTGTTTCACCTCTGCTGCCCAAAGGGATGCAACTTGCCTATAATTGCTACAGAGGAACTCTTGGCTCTTGAGTAATAAGGAATTAAGTCTAATTTGGTAAACTGAATTTACCACTTCTTTGTAGTTGTGGCTGCTGGAGAGACCTTAGCTCCCTCTGCCAAGAGGTGAAAAACTCAAATTTGCTTTCAAGGTCTCTGAAAATATCTTCTTTTAAATGAAAACCAAGACTAAACATACCAGGCAGTCTGTGTAAGGTGAGACTGACTCAACAATAAAAATGTATCACTCATTCCACCGAGAGCCTTTACCTGCTGTGGAGAGAACAATAAACTGTTTTGTAAGGTAAGGGGTCATTGCCAGTTTAAGTACATGTAACTTCTTGATTTAATGAAGTTGCATCATCCTGTAGCAGTGGTGAAATGTGTCCCAGACTTATTTAAAATAGGATTATTCTTGTCTTTCAGCTTTTCTACAACAGGTATCGGCCACTTTTATTGTCTAAAGTACATTTTAGTTTCGTGGTTCCTGAGAAATTCTCTCCTAATCAGAGGGGAAAAAGGGGAAAAAACCTGGCAGTTTGAGCAGTCCTTCGGAACTTTAAAAGTCAATACTTATTTGTAGTGCTTCCTCCTTTAATGCCAAGAATTAGGCTCTTTTATATTTGCTCTTGCTCAGTGGAGGAAAAACATGTGCAAAATGCTGCAAGCTTATATGTTCCCTGCTTTAAAAGGCCTAATTACTTCTTTTGATAGAAGAGGCATTCAGTTCACTGAGGAGACACACTCAGCTCATCCATCCTCTGCCAAAGCAGACATATAGCCTTAAAGAAAAAGGGACTCTGCAGGAAAAGGTTTTTTAGAGAAAGGATATCCTTTGTTTTTATTAGTATAGATGTCTGAGATGGGGGGAGGGAGTTTTCCTAATATTGTTCATTATTAACTACGAGTTATTTTCCACTGGTGATTAAAATCCTGTTTGTGAGATTTCAGGGGGAGAATGACTCGCATGTGTGTCAGTTTTATCTGACTACAAAAGGGCTTTCAACACAAAATCTGTCTGAAGTTTGTGTGCAGAAGTGCGTGGATAATAACAGTCTTGAATTCTGTATGTCTCTCACTTTGGTTCTGTTTTTGTGAATTATTTTAGGATCATTGTGTAGTGTTGTTAGAAGGGACTGTAACTGAGCTTCTCTCTTAGAGAGGATAAAAAGGATAAGCCATGAAAACCCTCATAAGAGTTTAAGTTTAGGATAACTTTGAAATCTTCAAGCCTGAAGGATGAAGACTAACGAGGGGGACTTAAATTTGCAGATTGAGGGAGTGGAAATTCCAGTTTAGGGTCATCTTTTATGTTCTCTTTTCAACCTGAACATCTTCGTTTTGATCTTTCCTGCAACTGAAACAAACAAGTCTCTTCCTCCCCTTCCTCCCCCTAAATCTCCATTTCCTTTACAAGTGCTCGTGGTAGTTCTTTATCAGGCTGCACTGTGAACAAAGTATTAAAAGCAGTTTTGTGCTCGCAGGGTTGGTGTAAAAGGCTCGCTGTGGAGGAGAAGCAGCACTGGGTGTTGTGCTCACGTGCTCTCCACTAACAAAGAGGCTCTGGGAAGTTGTGTGAAATGATCTGCTGTTCAAAGATGGAAGGGAGTAGCTCCTTGCCTCCCTAGAAAGCAGCTGAATGCCCAGCAGTGAGGAATAATTCATTGGCTTCTGTGCTGGTCTGCAAAATCAGATTTTATCTGGGCTGGCTGTCATAACTTTCCAGTGTTGTCTTTTAAACTGTAGGCAGCAGACACTTGTATTCTTTGAGAAATAAGGTCAGGTCTGTGTAGCGAATACTGCCTCATCTTCCCTAAAATGAGGGACTATCCCTCCCTCAGATTGGGGTAGAAAAGGCATTTCTGGAAAGCCCCTCCTGGCCTGCAGTGTGACACACAGCGTTTCTGCTGAACTGCAGAAGGGAAGTTCAGCAGTTGCCATAAAACCCTGCTACCTGCAGAGACAAACCTGGAATTTCAGATTTGGGAAATCTGACTCGGGTTTTGGGACAGATGGTGAGTGAGTGACACTCTGCTTCACTTTCTGATGGAGTGTGGGAGCTTGGGGATGTCAGGGCACCCCAGAACTGCTGCCAGCACCCAGTGGGGTCACTGGTGGCTTCTGCAGACAGCCAGGACATTGTAGGGGCATCTCAGAACCTGGAGCTCTTAAATATTATTAGGAACTGTTTTAGGGTGGCATTTGTGCTTGATTTTCTAGGTGTGGTGCAGCTGGCTTGGCTTTATGTGATGATCTATATGTATATTTAAAAATGTTCTAAGTAAGTTCAGTCCGGCCTCAGCTCAGGTTTTATTTGAGGATTTGAGGTTTTATTTATGCATGAGCTGCTCTGCCTGTGATCAGTGTTACACCTGAATACGGCTGTGCCCAGATAAAATAGATAATATGCATAAGGTAGTTTTTGTTTGTGGTCTCAGTGAGGAAAAAGTGATGTTAACTGGCTTCTTTTATCTGTGCTCCTTAGGTAGGACTGGAACAACTACAGCAAATCTTTGAAATTGAAATTTAAAAAAAGAAGGTGTTACACTTGTAATTTCCAATAGGCAATCAGCAGTGTATAATCTATTTACCAGCAATCTGTTCTGGGGCATAAACACACCAAGAGGAAAGAACAGTTCATGTAAAACGACTCTTAATATCCTGAAACTTCTTGAAACATGGGGAAAACTGAAGTTGGTTTTTTTTTTAAGTGGAAGTGAGACTTGCATGCAAGTTTCTCAAGTCCAATAGAGCCAGTGAAAATTGAGGTGGCTGATGTGCAGCAGCTGGAAGAAGTTGGTCAGCTGAGCAGCAGTAACTTTGCTGATGGCCTTGAATTTGAGAATCTAAGAGTTTGTTGAGGTGGTTGTGTCTGATTTTTTATCTGGGAGAGCAGAAAAGTAACTTTAGTGTCCTGGACTTGGCTGCAACTCTTCGAGTTTTCTCACTTCTCTTTTTCAGAAAGTGTTGCAGCAACTATTTTAACTTCTGTAATTGTTCCTGCTTGCTTTTTGCAGTGTAACAATAGTTTTGCAGCACAGAATTAGCAAGGAATAGTAGTTTTTCCTGAGACTTGCCATGCAACTTTTATTCCCGGTGCCTCTGTGGTGTTTAAAATGGGCAATTCAATGGTTAGACTTTGCTATTCTCTGAAAGGTGCGTCTAGAGTTTTTATTACATATTCGTGGAAATTTTGAAATGCAGGAAGTAGAAATGCAATAAAATTACTCCTGATAGGTCATTTCCCAAAGAAATCTTCAAGACTGTAATATGTTGTCTTTGGTTGTGTAATTTAATAAAAATAAATTAAATTTCTCTACGGGCACGTAATTAAAGTTTGTTTTAATAATACATTTATATGCAGCAGGGTTTTGGTGTGGTTCTTAGGTTGTGTGGCAAGTGCAATGAAAACAAGATGTTCTCATCTGTCCAGTGGAATCTTTATGTGTGTTTTGTGGTGTTTATAAATGTAATGGGTATCGCTGTGAACCTGGTGAGGTACTTAGCTGAGGATGACTCAGTTGTGAGCTGCACTTTGCTAAATGCTCAGGCTAAAACTAATCCAGTAGTTTTATTCTTTCTCCTCAATTGAAATATATTTTAAATATATTTTTATATTTTTATATATTTTATATATTTTTATATATTTTTATATTTTTATATTAAAATATATTTATATTAACTTTAATATATATTTTATATTTTTAATTGCGTCAAGTGCAATAGGTGGCACCGTGGGACTGAGAGGAATTTGTCACTTGTGGACAGGTCACTGCAGGAAGAGTCCAGGGGGGCTGGGCAGGAGGGACAGGGTGACATTCCCAGATGGGCAGGGAAGCCTCAGGTGGGATTTCTCGACTTGCTTTATTGTGAGGGGGATAAATCATTCTTTATTTGCAACCTTGAGTTCATCTGTAGTGAGTGTATCGCTTTCCAGCTGTTGGAAGGAAGGATTTCCTGTTTTGTTCTGTTCCTTTACTCGGTATCTGTGATACTGGGCTGTCCTTTGTCTTCTGAAAGTGAAAGAAGGCAGAAGAAATGCAGGTGCTGTATTTTTTATCTGTTGAGCTCATGAACAGACCTTCAGCCACAGTCAGTGTTGCAGATTGTCCAGTTTTCCAGGTTGTCCATTTTTCCAGGTTGTCCAGTTTTCCAAGGAAGCAGCAGAGCTGAGGCAGCTCTGGACAGTTTTCCTGCTGCCTACAGGCTTTTCAATAACAGGAATGTAATTAATCAGCGTTTTTGGTCCTCAAATCCAAGGTGTATTATCTTCAGTAGGAAGAAAGGTTTGTTACTAATGGATAAAATCCTGGTGGGGATATTTGGGTTGGAGTTCCAGCATGTGTTGGCTTGTCTGAGCAGCGAGAGCGTAAAATCCTGCCTACTTGTAAAAGCCATGGATCTAATCAGAGTGAAGGGTGTAATCACCAGATACAGAATAAGGCTAGAGCTAACTCACCTCCTGACTCCTGTACTTTTATTCTTTCTTCTTCTCACTTTAAATACATTCCTGTCTAGTTGCATCTGCACTTTTCTTTAGAATGCTATCTGCAGTTTTTTTTCCTGGTCTATAGGTGCTCTCTGCAGTGTATCCAAGAGCACAAGCTGCCTGAGCTGCAAATAGGCATTTCAGACTCCTGAAACAGGAATATCTTGCTCTGCTTTGCAGTGCTGCCTAGAGGATGAGCTGTGGCTGGTTCTTAGCAGTGTTCAGAGCCTCTTATTAAATGCATTGGAAGCACTGAGCAGCCAGCACAGCTCGGTGGAGGGTGCAAAGTGCTTTTTTCCATGGCAGGAGTCTCCAGAGGGCTTGGTCAAAGCTATTGATGCCCACTAAAAGTGGCCCTAAGCTCCTGTTGAACTGCTCTCATGACCTTGGGGTTGGTTGTACACTCTTTTTTTGTGTGGGTGAGGGGAATTTTTCAGACAGCTGAGGTGGGATTGAAGCAGCCCTGTTTTCAAAGGGTGAATCACAGAAAATGTTATTGATGGATGGAGGTGGATTTGTCACACATCAGCGACCAATCCAGGGCCCCCCCTAGATGTGATCTTTGCCTATTCCTTAAATTCTGATAAATCCTGGAGCTGTGGCTCTCACTGTTTGTGTAGAGCTGGGTTTGGGTGGCGCCATGTGTGGTCCATGTTAGAAGGAGCTCTCTTCTCCCTCACCTCACCCCAGGGCTCTGTGAAGGACAGGGGACTGAGTGTGAATTTTGCTGCTTCTCATCTGCTTCCTTTCTCCAATGACTTAATTCTTCTTGCTCTATTGTGTATTTGTTGTAGGGCTGCAAAGTGGGAGTGTAATAAGCCCTAATTGGCTTTTTCTGTTTGTAGACATGAGCAAGGAAGTAGTGGATGATGAATCCCAGCAGTTCACTTTGCAGAACTTCAGGCACTGCCCTTTGGATCTGCCTTCATGCCCCAGAAATGCCTCTGGCCCTCTCTGCAGGATGATTCTTACACCTATTCCTGCAGAGCACTTCCCTCTGGCTCTGAAAGAAAATGCAGTCAGCTCTTAAGTTTGTTCCATTATTTTATCTTGCCTCATTTTTTTTTTTTTTTAAATTTGAAACTTATTTTCAAATTTATTTGAAAGTTATTTTCAGGCAGATAGTCACTGAACTTTGCTGCAGCATGTTGGGTGAAAAATACCTCTTAAAACTACAGTAGAAATAGAACAAAAAGGCAAGTTGAAACATGAAGTATAAAACATGCTAACCAGCAGCCTTTGATATGTTTTTTTCCTGATGTTTTAGAGAAGGGAAAGTTTTTTGAATACTTGAGCTTCAGACTTTGGTTATGGCTCCTTCACCTGCCTGTAGGGAGGGAAGGAAGGTCAGAGCTGAGTGGGGAAGGGAGAAAGGCAAAGGCTGCAAGAGAAGCAGAAGTGTCACCCCACAGCCTGAACCTGCCTATTACAGAAGATTTTTGAGTCATTGTGCAGAGAGAGGAAGTGTTAATCATGGCAGTGATAAAACTGAAAATGGGGATAAAGGGCGTAGTTAGAAAAGAGACTTTGGCTGCAGAAAATCCAGCTTCTGTCACCATCAGCAGTGACTTGTTGCCTCTTACACTCCACCTTGCCCTGCAAGATCCTCCCTTTGTGTTGAACTTATCATAAGTCTTTGGCCTGGGCCTGAAACAGCTTGGGCTAAAAATACCGAGCAGCTTCTTGATATTAAATGTGCTGATTGTGTAAACCTGGGTTAGAGGACTGGGCAGGGAAGAGACTTTAAGCTCTGGAGATACAGAAAAAAATGAAAGACAAGCAGCTGGCAACAATAATTTTCACCTGTTACTGGCATTCTGGTGGGGTAGTGTTTTATTTTCTATTTTTTACCCGTCTTCATTAGGCCCCAGGATCTTGTGGTCTGCATGATGGGAAAGGAGGTGCTGACTTTTCAAATTAAAAGCAAGGAGTGTTCTCAGGGCCAGGCTGGAGTGCAGGAAGTGGATGAAGTGTTTGAGATCTTGGATCCATGACTGCTACCAGTGTGCTGTGAGGTTTCCTTCCCCAGCTGGTTCTCTTGCCTGGGCTGATTTCTGCTGGAATATTTTAAGATTTAATGACTTCAGCCCATCTTTTTTCTGTCCAACCAGCTCTGATCAGAAATAGCTGAGAGTCAACTGATAACCACATCTTTATCTGCTACAGCACCTTCTCATGGAAACCTGACAGCCTGAGCTATTGCAGGGCTGTGGTTGAATTGTTGTCCTTTCTTTGGGTCAAATAAAGCAAAATGTTTCAATTTTTACCCTATAAAAGCAAGGCAGATGTGGGAATTGAGGTGAATTTTGAACCCTAACTATGCCCATGCTGTTTTCTGCTCTAAGAGTTAGAGAGCATAATGACTTTTGGAGCATATTAATTCAAGTCATGTGGTCACTGGCCAGCTGGCTCTTAGGAAATAATTTGCCAAAGTTTGAGTCAGATTTTGAATGAATTCTTTTCGGTAGTTATTACTTTATTTGGAAATGTCTCAGAATGATTCTTCTGCAGTTTATATTAGTCTTGTATCAGTTTGCTAGACTTTTCCTTTATCCAGAAATTTCATCAACTGGAGTCCTGAACTCTGCAGAACTATAATTTATCAGCCCAAAGAGTGGTGGCCAGGAGTTGCTGCTAGCAGACATTATAATTCTACTAGACTTAGACTTGAATAGGAGTTGTGATAAAGAATTTTGGTTTTATAATGTAACCCTTGGCCTCTTGAAAGATTTAAATACTAAACCACTGTTCAAGAAATAATATCGTAAGTTTATATCTAACTTTGAGATGTTCTAATTGTACCAGCCCAAAACTGTCACAGAGGCTGTAAATTTGTGGGTAATAGGAAAAGCTTTGAGTGGTGGGACTGGCCAATAGTTCTTAATACAAAGATTTGTGCTGATGCTTCCTGTGTGCCAGAACTATTAAAGCTGATTCTGAGCTGTCTGGTCTTAAAAAAAAAAAGAAAAAAGCCTTTAGAGGACATACAAGTGAAGTTTTGCTGTGGTTTTACAGGTTCAAGGAAAGGTTACTTGGGCTGCTGCATTTGTTATGAATTCAGGAGTGCATTGAAATCTGGCTTCAGCAGCTTTATATAACTGGGTAAGAGCAGCTTTAGGAGAGACAAAGTATTGCAAAAAAATGACAATTGTGAACAGAGGGATGTTCAAGACCAAACTATTTCAATGGTGGCAGGTAGAAAAGTGACCCAAGCACCTTCTACCTGTCCTTTGTTGATTCTTAAAAGTGTGTTTTGTGTGTTCTAAAGCACCTGGTGGTTCTCAGCCCTAATATTTTCATTATTTGGGAGACACTGCTTCTCTTTTGAAAAGTCTGACTCTTTTCTCTCTTTCCCAGGTGCTGGAGTTCTTTGTGGCACTGAACTTGGCCTTGAGTACGTTTTACCCAATGCAACTATTTGAAACGTTTGTACAGCAAAACTAAGTGCAACTGACTGTATCTGTAGACTTGAAAAATCCGAAGAAACAATTAAAAACCTCATCCCATCACCGAGTGACCCTTTGGATACATTTGCTGGGATGTGTGAAAGCACATAAAGCCGAAGAAGAGATAATTTTTTGCTGGTGGAAAAACAAAAAGCCTTTCCTGGCTGAGGTTCTCCGGCTGAGCAGACTGGTTAAGCACATGTTGGAGAACTCTACAAGTGTCCTTACTGGGAGCAGGGAGCACCCCCAAAAACGTGCAGGCTTCCCTTGAGACATGTAACAGGGAGCAGAGGGGAGGAAAGATGCCCACGCAGCCTCTCCTGGCATACATGGACGGACCCGATGGAATAGCCAGCACCGTGGGCGCCCAGATGGAGAACAGCGATGCCTCCATGACCATCAAAGGAACCAACACCATCTCCTACAAGAGCCTGCAGGAGAAGTTCCTCCTGCAGGCTGAGGGCTGCATGCCCCTGGACTGCATGTTCTGTGATGAGACTTTTAAGCACCCCGAAGAGCTCGGGAAGCACGTGTTAACTCAGCACAGGCCCACGCTGTGTGAGCCGGCCGTGCTGAGGGTGGAAGCAGAGTACCTCAGTCCCCTGGATAAATGCCAGGTAAGAACCAACTCGCCATCACCGAGCAACGAGCAGGACAGCGAAGAACTTAGCTGTAAAGTGTGTGGGCAAACGTTTGATAAAGCTTTTGACATTGAGGCACACATGAAAAAGCATAAAGATTCTTTCACGTATTGGTGTAATGTTTGTGGACGAAGATTTAAAGAGCCGTGGTTCCTCAAAAATCATATGAGAACACACACTGGAAAACCAGGTTCTAGAAACAAGCACCAACAAGGTTCTGAAGGCCCCATAACAATAAATGAGGTGGTGCAGGAGCAAGTAACTGAAAACGTAACGTCACCTTACAAAATTTGTATGGTTTGTGGTTTCCTATTTCACAATAAAGAGACTCTAATTGAGCACAGTAAAGTGCACACCAAAGAATCAGTTCCCAACGGTGAAAGCCCCCAAGTGACTGCTGAAGTCAGTGCAGAAGAAACATCTCAAAACCAGGAATTTTTCCAATTCTTGAACTTAAGACCAAATTCAGTTCCAGAAAAGGACAAACTGCAGAAACTTGCCAAGTGGATCGCTGAGCTGGATCCTTTCACCACATACCAAGCATGGCAGCTGGCTACCAAAGGTAAAATTGCAGTTGGCCATGGCCAAATTAAAGAACCGGGGCAAGAAGGAAGTACAGACAATGATGAGTCATCTTCAGATAAAGAAGAACTCTGTGAAATTTGGAATGCAAATAAAGGTAGCCAGGCTGAAACTACGGGGAAGTCAAAGGTAAATAAAAACAGCAGTTTCACAGGGAATGGTAACTTAACCCAGGACAAACTGAAACATCCCGGTGGGGAAGTGCCTTCTATGGAGATGGATTCTAAATCATCCCAGAACAAAGAGAAACCAACCCACTGCTCTGAGTGTGGGAAAGCCTTCAGGACGTACCACCAGCTGGTCCTTCACTCCAGAGTGCACAAGAGGGACCGGCGGGGTGATGCAGAGACTGCCACTGCTGCCAGGACCTACTGTGCTGATATCATGGCAAACCTGGAGGAGAATGGGGCAGCAGAGAGGATGGAGGGAGGCTCTGAGGATGGCTCTGAAGATGGGCTTCCAGAAACCATTCATTTGGGTGAGTAGCACTGTGAGTGCTTCAGCTTGAAGTGGCTGTTTCTGAGTTGTTCAGGAACTCCCTAGAGCCAAAGAATGTATCGTGCCTTTCTGTTATCTCTTCAGAACTTGATAGGAAATGTTAAAAAACTAGATAGGGAATGTTACAGTGGGGGAAAGGGAACAGAGAAAAATGAGAGGCAAAGGAAGGATTGGATGCTGCCATTTTGAGGTCTTTGAAGTTGTGTTGGGCCTTCTTGTGTTGGGTTATTTGAATCACCAAAATAGTTTTAATAACAGTCTGTTTACTCACCCATTATCTCTTGAACTTTACTGGGTGCTTTGGAGAGTTGCATTATTCCTTCTTGCCCAGCACATGCTTTTACAGAGTATTTTTGAAGAAATCATTGCAGTTTCTTTCTTTCCCCCCTGTATCTTGTAAGGGCAGAAAATGTTCAGTGCTTGATACCAGCAGTTTTTAAGTCCCTGAGAAGTAAAGAATAATTTAAAACTTTTTCTCCCTACCTGCAAGTTCAGTGTTTGTTTTGAACAGTAATTTGAAAGCCTAAATGTCAGAAGTAGCAGGTTTCAGTCATTTATTGCTGAAGGGCACAGGCTGTTAATATGTGGACCTGTATGTAAGAGAGGTGTATATTTAACTCCTCTGCCTTGAAGGATTGCTGACAGCGTGGATGGGCTCCATCTGTACATTACCCAGGATTAATTCTGCATGTCACAGGGTCTTAGAAAAGAAGTGATACTGAATGATTCCTTAATTGAAAAAGATTGCATGTCAGGGGACAAAAGGACTAGCAGAAAGTCTCGCAGCTAATCTCCCATTCTCTGTGTGACATGCTCCCAGCCGGCATTTAAAGAACAGACACTTGCATAATCTCAAGGCAAGACACACGTACAGAATGTCCTGGCACTCACACAGGGCTGACTTTGCCATTTCTGGTAATGTGCAGCCCTTTATTTTGCCTCCAGTAACAAAGGAATGAAATGATTACCTAATGTGAAGTTGCTTGTTTTGTTTCTCGGTGTCTTATCCCAAAGTAGAGCAGATTTTGGTGCGAGCTGCTGAGTCACACCTCTGGAGACACGAGCTGTTTGTTTAACTCAGCCAGGCCTGAGCCAGAGCACAGCATTTCCAGGAGAGAAACTTTCCAGCAGGCAGGAACCTCAAAGAACCCTTTTAAGCTCTATTATATATCCAACCTCTTAGTCACTCCAAAGGTCTCCTTCCTCCTCCTGGTTTCCAGTCAGCCGTGCCTTGGGTGTTGGTGGAGTTACTGGGTTTCCAGTGCTGGAGGTGGTTGGGTGAATTCTCTGCCATTCCACCGTCCCTGCCGCCCTCCTGTGGCACCTCCTGTCCCTGCACTGGGGGAGCTGCTTGGTTGTCCCTGGATTTGTGCCTGGAATCCAGGGACACCCATCGGGACACCCATGGGGTCATCCCGGCACTTCCCCGCTCTGTATTCACGCTTACAGTGAAATATTGCTCATCAAATCTAAGGGTGCTTATAGGAAACATTGCTCATCAAATCTAAGGGTGCTTATAGGAAATATTACTCATCAAATCTAAGGGTGCTTATAGGAAATATTACTCATCAAATCTAAGGGTGCATATAGGGAATATTACTCATCAAATCTAAGGGTGCGTATAGGGAATATTACTCATCAAATCTAAGGAGTGTCTCTATACAGACGCTCCATTGATTAGCACAGAAATAATATGATTATTAATTTAAAAAAATGTATTTTTGCCTTCCTTCCCCATCTCCCTGTGTTTGGCCATCGTGCACAGAGCACGTTTTTAGTCTGAATCATCCTTCTCACACTAATTCAAGCATCCCCTTTAATAAAATAATACAGTTTATAAATGAGTAGTTGAGATGGACCATTCTCCATCAAAGATCCCGTAGGTCAATAAAGAGAACTTTTTTTTCTTCTTCTTCTTTTTCTTCTTCTTTGAGCCCTTGTTTTGCATCTCGTTTGTTCTCTGGGTTCCTTGGTCACGGTCACAAACCGCAGTGTTCTGGACAGGAACCTTTTTAACTCTTAACTCTGTGATTAGTCAGAGTGCAGCAGAACAGAGCAAAAGTTACTTGTAGAGTGTAGGATTTGACAGCAGTTCAAAATCCTTTGTTTTCCCTTGGAAAAGACAGTTACTGTTTTAAACAAGACCACAAATTTGCATTTGTTCTTCATAACATGCCTGTATTTCCTCCCAAAGATAAAAATGAAGACACTTTGGAAAGAACAAAAGTTAAAACCCTTGGAACCTCCAGAGAATGCAGCTACTGTGGAAAGTATTTTCGCTCCAATTATTACCTCAATATTCATCTCAGAACTCATACAGGTGAATGGGGGCTTCACCTTTGTGGGAGGGGAGGGAAATCTGCTGAAGCCACTTGGATGGAATGTTTCGTTTTGCATATGAAAAACAGAAATTGCCTTCAAAATTATTGATATTAAGAACAAAGTTTTCTCTAATTCTAAAAAAAAAAGGGGGGCAATTAAAATTTATTTGGATTATTTACATAAGTAGAATTGCTTTTTGAATAGGGATAATTACAGTAAGTATTGTTAAAAGCAGATAATTAAAAATTTTAATTTTTTTTCTGCTTTTTAGCAGCGTAGCAAAAGTTTAGGGTTTGGTTTTAATTTAAAAACCAGCCTATTTCTCAAGTGTTAAGCTGGTTGTCTGCCAGCTGCAGCTACCTGGGGAAAAGCTGAGTCTCTTTTTCAACTCAGCTGCTTGTTTGGCATAGCCAGCCAAACCCTTCCTGCTCCTGCCCGTGTGTTCCCTGGGAAGCTGCTCTGTTTACAGCTGAGCTGTCCCATTTGGGTTGGCAATAGGACATTTGTGGGATCATCAAGGGCTACAACTTGTTGGGGTTGACCCAGAGTTGCACTTGGTGCTTATCTCTGCCAAAAAAGTCGTCAGCTCCCATCTCCATCCGCAGCCAGCGTGTGGAGACATCCCAGCACAGCCAGAAGATGTCACTGTAGTCAGTAAAAGCATTAAGATACTGTTGTTTAAATGATTTAGATGATTTTGGGACTTAGGATTGTGTGGAAGGGGAGAAAAAAATCGGTTTTATTGTTTTAGAGTCCGCAGTATTCCTTGGCGTTTGTGATGGAGACTTCAAATCTCATCACTTACTTACTGATAAATCTGTGTTGCAGGTGAAAAGCCGTACAAATGTGAATTCTGTGAGTATGCAGCAGCCCAGAAAACCTCCCTGAGGTATCATTTGGACAGACACCACAAGGACAGGCACGGTGACGGCGCAGCCGACGGGAAGGGCGACGGCAAAGGTTCCCTGCGGGGTCAGGAGACGGCGCTGTCGCTGGCTGCTGATGCTGCTCCAGAAACCAAAAATTTGAAGAGGCTTTTTGATGGTGCCAAAGATGCTGAGAGCTGCCCACCTGCCAAGCAGCAAAAGGAAGTTCTGTCCTTGAGCAATGCAATAGGCAGCACAGTCTTTTTAAAAGTAAAGAACAATTCCAGGGAATCGAACAAAGGTTCTGTTTGTAGCAGTTTGAATCAAATACCTGAGAACGTGCTCACTCCTTACCCAGAAAAACTGAAGGCTGAGAAGGAAACAAAGGAAGCTCAGCCCAATGTTCCTCATAAAAGAGAGAGAAAGGCTTCTGTGGCATCAGAAGAAGATGATGTCCAGTATATCTGTGCTTTTATTGGTGGAAAAAATGTGAATGACGTGCAGGAGCGCACCGAGAACTACAAGCGCAGGCCTGCCGTGGACTGTCACGAGCAGCCCTTGGACTTATCCAGTAAGGCTTCCCAGGAATGTTCCGTGGTTGTGAGCAGAGGCCTCCTGGCCCCCAGCACCTGCCCCTTCTGTACCTACAGGACATTCTACCCCGAGGTGCTGATGATGCACCAGAGGCTGATGCACAAGTACAACCCCGACACGGTTAACAAGAACGGCTACAGGAACAAGGCTGTGGCCAAGGCCCGGCGCACGGGCTGCCCCCCGGCCCTGCTGGGCAAGGATGTGCCTCCTCTGCCTCTCCATTCCAATAAAAACAAGGCTTCCCCATCTCCCCAGCAAAAACCAGTGCAAACGGGGAAAGCCAAGCAATGTGCCCCTCCGCAGAACAAAGCCCCTCTCTTCTCAGTGCCCGAGTCGAGCAGCACAGCCCCGAGTAACCTCAAGTTTCATAAACAGCAAAGTAATATTGGAGCTCAGGCAAATAACTACAGACAACCTCAGCAAGAAGTGCACTCCAGTTCCAGTATCTCTCCAGTACTGGACAGAGTAAAAAGATCTGAATCGAAAATCAAAGCTCTGGGTGCCCCAGTGACTCAGGCTGGTCTGATCAGCAGCAGCATGAATGGGGCTCTCGAGTCTCACCTCAATGAACCTGGCTGGGCTTGCCACCGAGGGAGAGACTATCTCTCCAGTAAATCTGGGAGCAATGCAGCTCTAGACTATGGAGAAACCTCTTCCAAACGGATGAAACCCACTCTGATACCTGTGGACCACCTGGAGTCTCCGATGGCTAATTACAGGAGATACGAAATGAGCAGATTCCGTATTGCAAACAGATATGCAAATCTGCTACCTCAGGAATATCCTCGCACCAAACCTGCATCCTCTGTTTTGCCAACCAAGCAAGGGCTTCTCAGTTCAGATGATGCTGATCCTCCTCCAGTATTGACTGCTCTCAAACCGTACGAGCCGTACAGCTCTGGATCACTTTATAGTTCTTGTGGATCCAGCAATGGCCAAGTGACCAGCTCGGCAGGAGAAGGTACCGTGCCCCTTCCTCCTCAGGTCTGACACCACCACGCAGGGAGGTGAATGGGAGAGAAATAAGTGTGTACCCACCTTGAAACGTTCAAAATGCATCATTTTCCCAAGTCCAGTCAGCGCTTGGATTTTATATTTAAAATCTTGGGGAATTAGGCATGGAAGGTCTGAATTTTAAAGAGGGATTTAAGTTTCCCCCTCCCCTGTGCCCTGGGTCTCTGATAGCAAACATGTATTGTTTGCTCATCAGAGCACTCCAGACTTGTTAACTAATCCAGGGTATGGAATGAGCCTTTCTGCTCAATATTCCAGAAGTCTTGGACCATCTGGAATATTAATAAAACTTCTTACAGAAAAAAAAAAAAAGCTGTCATGGACAATTGTTCCCTTCAATAGCAGAAAAGGATGTATTGCAGATCATAAAACTGATTTAAATCTTAGACTTCTGTTCTTCAGTTGGATTTTAAAAAAAAAATGTTTAACTTTTAGTAGGATATTGAAAGAATGCTTTGTTAAATCAAGACAACAGATTTCTGCTATTCTAATTATGGTGTAGTAATGCTCTGTGGAAACTTCTGGGCCTAGCAGAGATAAATGATTTGTGATGTATTGGGAGAACTCTGGTACTTTTACAAAACACACGCTTTTTGTTTTTTATTCTTGGTCAACATTTTCAAAACTGAGCAGGAGGCCAAGATGAAAAGGTGCCGGGTGATATTTAAGCAGTTGTCTGACTATTTGTAGAAGGTGGTATTTATGACTTTAAGCTGAGGTCAGCATGGACTTAGCTACAAATACAGGACTTTGAATTTTGAAACGAAGATCCCATTATAAAAATGAATAGCTTGTGTGTGCTGTGTAGTCTGAAAGTCTGCAAAGTTCCTGAACTCTGAATGCTCCCATTCTCTGGAAGCAGTAAAGTTGCTCTTCTGAAGTAGTTTGGGATGGTAACAGGCAGGGGTGTGTTCCCTTAGGTCAGAGCAAACTGCAAATACTGAATCTACATTTAGTTATGGGGAAAAAAATGTATTTGCTCACTCTGTTCTGGTTCTTGTTTGCTTGTTTTCGGGTTGTGGGCTTCAAAAACATATCACATTTATATATAAATATTTAGGGTTGCCCTGTGGGTTATAGGGAAAGGTGAGGGAAAGTGTCACAGTTCTGTGTCCAGGCTGGGCAGGGAGTGGAGGAGGAAAAGCTGAGTCAGCAGAGAGGTGGGGAAATGGAGTTAATTCCTGTTTCACTCAGAACATTGTCTGTGTACCCTGAATTGCTGTGAGAAATGTCAGATGGGTGCTGGGCTGGGCACAGGGGCGGCCAGGGGGACAAATGCTGCTGTCCTTGGATTCTGGTGGTGTGAGAGGGTGAAGTGCAGAGGGGATCAGGGGGAGTGTAGGGATGGGGAAATGGGGGACAAAGCTGGCTGTCCTGGTGTGTAGGGAGGGGAAATGGGGGACAAAGCTGGCTGTCCTGGTGTGTAGGGAGGGGAAATGGGGGACAAAGCTGGCTGTCCTGGTGTGTAGGGAGGGGAAATGGGGGACAAACATTGCTGTCCTTGGATTCTGGTGATGTGAGAGGGTGAAGCGCAGAGGGGATCAGGGGGAGTGTAGGGATGGGGAAATGGCAGCAGTGTGGGCTGGGGCAGCCTGGCCAGCTGAAGGAGCAGCTCGTGCAATGCCATTTTTAAACAATGACTTCACCGGAATCCACCTGGTTCTTCTTTTGGAAGCTCCACCTGTGCCAGAGGAATCTCCCTGTTGGACTTTGCTTCCCCTTCCCTGGTGCCAGCCTGGGGACGCTGCCCTGCGGTCAAGAACTTTTCACTATTTCTTGTTTAGAGCTCTCAAAACTGTGGCTGCAGCTAATTCGACAGCATTGTTGTCATGGAAATGAGGATTTCATTGTTCATTCCCCAGTGCTGGCTCAGGGCAAGAAAAGCAACTTTTTATGGTTGTTACCTACATTGGAAAGAGCCCCCCTCTATGGGTTTTCTTAGCAGCTTCAGTAAAAGCCCTGGGCAAGAAGACGTAGATTTGCAAGGTTAATTTCTTAATTTTTCAGCCATTTTGCCCAGAAGTACCCAACCCAAACCTTGATAGTTATTGAGTGGTACAGGGTAACAGCCAGGCAACCTCTCAGTGTTAAAATTTTATTGCAGGTGGAGATGGAAGATGAAAGGTTCTTTAAATTATTTTTATTTCTTGTTAAAAAGCTGAAATACAACAGTTTCTCTAGACGTGCCGCTCATCTGAGCTGTGTTTTGTGATACCATCTGCAGAGTTCTGCAGGTGCAGACCTGCAGCTTTTCTGCCCTCTTTCTCTTGAACCCTGCTGATATTCTAAACCATGATGTCAAAACCTTTTTCTAAGGGCCCGGGTGCCTTGTGGCAACATTCTTTAGGTCCCCCGAACATGTTCTGTCGCATGTTAAATGCTGGATCAAGTTGTCAGGAGAATATGTTCCACTTGGCAAACTTGATTAAAGCATGATGCCTTCCCTTATTGCTTGTAAGCTTTGCCATCCCGTGTTGCCCTGAAGAGACAGAAACATTCTGAAACCACTCAGTTTGTGTTATTTTCAAATTAGTTGCCTTTGCAATGGCAACATGTTATCAAGGATAACCTGTTGGCTGATTGATTTGGCAGAGGCTGCAAATTAAAGACAATTGCTCGTGACACACTCCAATGGCTCCGTGGATTCTGTTGAAATATTAATTTAGCTTTGCCATTTTAATTTAATTAAAGCTCACGAGGTTTTTTCAATGCAGCATTTAAAGCTTTCATGGAATATGGATGGCAGTTGGGCTTTTTGGATCCTGTGGGAGTAATGATTGTGGACTTTTTGCCTTAATTTTATGAAGTGTTTTTGACTGCTTGCCTAAGCTAGTAAGACTTAATATGGAACAGGGCATTGATTTCACATATATAAATCTGAATTAATGGTCTCAGATAAACATGAAACTACCTGTATACTAGACTGAAAATGGCTTAACAAAGGTCTGTGAGTAAATGTATATTAATGCTCCTTAAAGTGTCACGAGTTCCATGTAATCCAGGATCCCCAGTTCTCCTCTCAAAGACTCATTCAAAAATTCAGTTTTCAAACAAATACAGGAACTGAATTAGACATTAAGGGTGCAACCCTTGCACCGCCTTGGGTGAGGCCTCTGCTGTGGGATGAGTTAAGCAAAGACTTTTCTTCTTGCAAATAAAATGAGTGAAAAACAGAGATGGACATCACCTGGATAAAACTTAGCACAAAGTTGTTAAATTATCTTTTCATTCTCCTTGTGTTTATTCTGGATCCTGAATTTCATATAACGTTCCACTAGGACTAGGAGCAGCTACTGTTTTGAGGCCGGACTATGAGATGATTTGTCAAGGTGTTTTGGATTCTGGATGCTGCTGCAGACCTGAGATGAGCAGGAAATAATTCTAATTCCCTTCAATGACTTTTTTTTCCAGGAAAGAGATCAGTGTCATACCAACACTTAGCCAGCAATCTGCTGCAGAAGAGAAGTTACGAGCCCTTCGTGGGGAACACACCCTTCAGACCCAGTGACAAGAAGAACTGAATCACTCCAAAAACGGTAAACAAACCTTCTCAACTAATTGTTGCTTAAATGTTGCATGAGGTGCTCCTGGCATCAAAGGTTCCTGCACAGCGTGAGGAGAGGTTGTGAAAGTGGGAACCTGAAAAGATAAAAACGCCTCAGTTTTACAAAGCCAACCAAATGTTGCTCTGATTGTTCTGAGTGGTGCTCATGGTTTGTTTAATAGGTACATAGATGCTGGTTTTTGAAGAGAAATGGGAGGGTTACACTAAATAAATATATTAATTAGTTACAACTCCAGTGGGAAGTGTTCAGTGAAAGTCAAGAAGTCAAAGTTCAGTCAGTCCTTAGGGGTTGGGGAAGGTGCTGTGGAGGAGCAGAACTGGGAGGAAGTGCCTGTGATCCCACAGATCCTGGGGGAGGCTGTGGTGCTTGGCCCTTCCTGAGAATGCAGCCATGGCTCGTTCTGCCCCTGCTGAGGGCTCAGGGCTCCTCGGACAGCCCAGCTCCTGGTGGGTGGGTGATCTCCCAGGGAACTCAGTGTTTCATGATGGGGCACTTCAGATTTCCTTGGACAGCCCAGCTCCTGGTGGGTGGATGATCTCCCAGGGATTTCAGTGTTTTGTGATGGGGCACTTCAGGGTTCCTCACACAGCCCAGCTCCTGATGGATGGATGGATGGATGGATGGATGGATGGATGGATGATCTCCCAGGGAATTCAGTGTTTCTGGACAGGGCACTTCAGGGCTCCTCAGACAGCCCAGCTCCCGGTGGGTGGATGGATGGATGGATGGATGGATGGATGGATGGATGGATGGATGGATGATCTCCCAGGGAATTCAGTGTTTCTGGACAGGGCACCTCAGGGTTCCTCAGACAGCCCAGCTCCTGGTGGATGGATGGATGATCTCCCAGGGAATTCAGCTTTCCCTGACAGGGCACTTTCCCTTTGTGTACTGGAGAGATTATTCCAAATACTTTCCCCTCTCTTTAAGACTCTTACATGGCACTATCAATTCCTAAATACCCTTAGCAGGGATGTGGAAGGAATTCCCTTTGTTATTAAGACGCTCCTCACAACAAAAACTGTGCTGTACTATTTTATAGCTCTATACCACAAACTTACTATTTTTCCTCTTTTTGTCCCCCAGGTCTAAGGACACAAGTGCATATTCCATGGAGTTAGACCTGCAGTTCATCCCCTGAGGAAGAGAAAATGGTGAAAGCTACTGAACTAAGCTGTGATTGTACTGTATATAGAAACACTACAGTTTTATAATATTGGTTCTTTTAACATTTTGTACCAAATAGCCATACGAAGTAGTCTAAACAATTGGGTTATGAAGGTGTGTGGAGAATGTATATCTTGACCTTGACTTTTGAGTATTTTTCATTAGAATTAATTGACCAAATATTAGGTAGGAGTTCTATTTTTACATACTTGAGCGCTGCTGAAGAGTTTCTCTTGGAAAGAATATATATCGTTGCACCTCAGGTAAACTGTAAATACTGAAGTTGAAATCCTGTTGGCTTAATGCTCCTTTTTCATACAAGTGAAAGTTTCTCATCTGTTGGTTTTTTCCCTGTTGAACTATGTTAGTTTTTTAAAACAAGTTCCAAATAAACTGTCTGAAAGTGTCCAGTTGATAAATGTTGTGAACATTAAAGCAACGGTGCTGACCTTGTGCTGAAATGCCTTGGCTGGGGGAGGACCAGGACTGGTTCTCTGGGGTTGTTTCCAGCGTGTTTTTAAATGCAAGGATGAGGCAATACTTGACATTTGGGTTTCCTGAAATACGGTTGGGTTCTTCTCTTGGCCTCTCAAACACCTCTGCCGCCATCCAAACTTTGCAGCAGAAAATCCCTGGCACTTGCTTGAGAAGCAATAATAATCTCAATGCTTCAAATGTTTTGTTCTGTACTAACCTCCACACGGTCCCATTTAGAGAAAAAAGCTCCTTTGCACCTTTGTCCAAAGCTGTAAAGCCTCAAACAACAGACTTGAAATACGAATTTGGGATCTCCAGGCTTCAAAAGGGATGTGGCTGGGGTGGAGCCTACTTGACTGTGCTTGGAAGCTTCTTGATGGCAAGTTTCAGCATCTAGTGGGTGTTCAAAATGAGTGAGAAATAACCTGTAAATGGGAGAGTATCTCCTTTTATTTTTTTGTGAAGACAACAAGAGTTTTTTCTAATGCACATGCAGTTTAATTTTTGTAAAGGGAAGATGGCCAGTTACCAGCCAGTAAAGCAGAACTGTTGCATATTTTGACTTGCCTTCCTCGTTTCTTCTCATGAAGTTGTAGTTAAGAGTTAATTCCTTCTGTACCTGGCTTTGACTTCCATATATTTTAGTAAAACAAACAAAAAAATTGAATATTTTGCACTGTTCATTTTGCTCTCTTCCCTCCTACAGCAAATGTAAAATAGCAAAACCTAGAAACTCTTTGTTTTTTTCATTATGCAACTTGAGATGTTCCAGTTGTCTTAGTTCCTGTACATGGGACTGGTTTTTAATGTCTCTGTAAACTGGCAATGGAATGAAGTGCTGTGTATCAGGAAATTGTACACTATTGACCTGTTTTCCTGTTCATAAGCTGAGCCATATGTACATAATCTAGATTTTTGTTTTCCTAGTTTTGCACTTTTATAGGCTATTTTTTGAAGATGAATTCACTTGGAAAAGGGTTAATCTATTTTTGTGTGTGATCTCGCCCCGAGAGCGCGTGGCTGTGACTGCTGTGCCCGTGCCACGCGGGGCAGGGCTGCTTTTTAACGTGTTTCAGCAAACAGACCTAAGGCTTGTTTGTTTTTAATCTCCCTTCATGCTGGTACAGTTTTCCTCGAGGCTTTTTTTTGGGGTTGGAATGGAAAAATGGACCTGAAGAATCCATTCCACCACGGCAGCACCACCCTGTGCTTCAGAACACACTTTGCCCATCAGTATTAACTATTGGGATACTACTGGTTTTGTATGTTCCTTTGGAAATAACAGTGCATATATAGAGGTACAAATTGTTGATTTTTTTTTTCTTTCCTTTTTAAAAAAAAAATGTATTTATTTCATTCCATTTTGTTCTATTTTAATTGTTGGAACCGGAAGTCGGCAAGCAGCAGGCACACATTACTCATTTAATTTATGATGTATTTCACTTTAGTTGAGTATATTATTACATGTGGATGTAAATATAGACTTGGTGTTTTGCAAAACTGGTTTCTGTGTCTTGCTTTTAAGGCTTAGAAGGAATTGCCTGGAATTTTATGTTCACTTGACCTTTCGCCATCCTCGTGTTGCTGGGGGAGAGGGAGAAGCTGCCAATAACCAAATCCAAATTCATGTTCAGCTACGTGAAAATACTGAGTCACTCCCCAGAAAATCTGTCTCAAAATAATGAAGAAACTTCTGCTTTCTTCTCTTTGTTATTTTCCTTCAAGAAAGGAAACCGAGTTATTAAATGCATTTTTTTTGTGGTGATAACATTGAGGGGAGCGTGAATTGTACTTTTTTTGCAAGACTTCACAATTTGTATTAAATTAAGTGTTTAAACCAAGTATGTTCTGCAAGATTTTCTAGGTCTGTTGTGTTCTTGGGACTCTCCTGAGGTGTCAGACCTCGCCAGCACCTCTGACCATGGCTCAAAATGAACGGGAAGACTTGACCAAGGCAACTCATCCTTGGGAGAAGGGAACTCACCTGATGAAAGCCCCGGTAGGAGCCAGCGTTTGGGGGGCACTAATGAGTGGGCACTAATGAGTGAGCACTAATGATAATGAGGGGGCGTGGCCTCGTGGATGTCCCAGGCTGGGCTGGCCCTGGTCAGGTTTGTAGGAACAGGGGAGGATGAAACCCGTAAATCTGGGAGCTGGAGGCCGAAAGGATGTGGAAATGACGTGGTGAGTCCTGCGTGTGCCCGTGGTGGGCAGCTGTGGGTCTGGGAGTGTCCCTGGTGCTGGGTGACATCCTGGGAGGGGCTGGGGGCTGCAGGGGGCAGCAGGAGCTGAGCCCCGGGGCTGGGGGTCCCTGGGATCGGCTGTTCTTCAGTCCCGGCCGGTGTCCGTCCCTCTGTGTGTTCTGCAGGATGAAAAACCAGAGCCGCTCCTGCTGCCCCAGCAGGTGCTGAAGGTCAGAACAGCCCAGAATATTCCGTGTGCTTGGGAGCCTGGCAGTGCCAGGCTCTGCTTGCTGCCTCCAAGCAGAACGTTGGGATTGTCAAGCAGTGTCTAAAACGATGGAAGGCACAGCTAAACTCCGGTGTGAATGTTCAGAGCAGCAGCACCAACACTGGTGTGAGGGCTTTTCCTCCTCTGCTTTTAGCGAATCGCCCCTTTAGCTCCAGCTCTGACTGCTCCGTGTTCTGGAATTGCAGAAGCAACGCATTCTCACTTAGGAGGAAGAGCTAATATTAAACCACAAGGCAGTTTCTTCTCCCCCTTTGTGAAAGAGGAAAATATGCAAGTGCTTTCCCGAGCAGATTTCTCTGTTCATTTGCACACACTTGAGAAAAGTGCATTTAATTAGGATTAGCAAGTCTCTAAATTGCAGATGGTTCTCAGGGGAAAAAAATAGTTATGAGTGCATTCATGACATTAAAATCAGTACATTTAATTCAATTTCATCTTAATATTAATTCATAACATCTAAAGTAGTAGTTCCTACAGAAGATATTCATATGATCTAGGATTACTGGGGAAAACGAGATCTAGCAGTTCCAAACATGCTGCAGCATGATTACCACGTGTAATTTGCAGATGGAGTAATCACATGCTAATTTCGAGAGTGCCCACTTTGACATGTGTTATCTGTGATGAGGGTCAGTTGTGTGATAAGCAGTTTTATTTAGATTATTGATAGACACAGAGTCCAGTATTGGGTCAGATAGGAAATACTGCAAAAAGGAGCTGTTGGAGCAGAATTCCAGGGAGAGGCTGCTGGGATGAGCAAAACACAAAATGCTCTGGTTGAAGAGCTCTCCTCCTGGCCTGTCCTTCCTCAAAGATCCAAAGGGAAAAGTGTGGTGTCCTCCCAGGCTGCCCCTCTCTGTGGGATCAGTTCTGACCTGGGCTGTCTCAGGCAGCCACAGCAGCTTTTTATCCTCCTCCTCCTCCTGTGTATTTGTGTGAAATCAAAGCACCCCATTCCACTCTGGACCTTTCTGCAGGACGGAAAATCTGGATTTTGGAAATAATCTTCCCTCTCTGGAAGTTTTCTCCCTTTGCTTCCCCTGCGTTTGCACCTTTGCTCCCTCCTGCAGCCCCAAGAGCTCCCCTGTGTTGTTGAACCTGAACCTCCCCAGTGTCCCTGAGCAGCTGCGAGGTGAGGAAAGGCTGTTCTCTGTGCTCTGTGTGTGAATCCCATGGATGGGGGGAGCTCCGGGGGGCACAGGGTGGGCCAGGGGCGGGGAAGGGCTTGGGAGC